>PVJH01005613.1:0-110031 GCA_004026705.1 Nesogale talazaci
ACTATATCATACTACTTTATGCATTCATAATGGCAGGTCTTTTCAGCTGTCTCTGCCACTGTATTATGAGCCTGTGGTTCAATAGGACATTATTTTATACATTTCTCTATGCTCTAGGTCTCATTTCAGTGCCTGTCTCTGAGTGGATGCTCAATAAATGTTTGGTTAAATGAGATAAGAAAGAGGTGGGGGTCACCTTGAAACTCCAATTGATGTGCTTATTTCCTTCAGCTCCTAAAGACACCATCTTGACCTTTCAAACTCTAATGTAAATACAATGTTGATGCTCTGTGCCAAACATCTTATCTCTCTTGACCTTCTCAATACTCTTTCTGGTCTTCTGTTGGAAGTCAGAGCTTGGGCATTCTGTCCATTCTTTTTCTTCCAACACTTGTTTGTATATAATTTGCATATCAAAAAATTCAATGGTTCAATCAGGTTTTCTGGCCTGTGTATTCTGACTTCCATATCAGCTTCCTATTGGGAGGGATTCAGAGATTCTTGCTCTTCTTCTAACCACTTTGTGGGCCTCTCCTTGGACTCTCCATTGGCTAATTCAAATAATCTCTCTTGTCCCATGATCAATGATCATCGAGGTCAACATTTAAATTTACTGTATATTAACATTTTGCAAATGAAACATGAAGCATTGAAAAAGTTAGAAGTAATTGCTTAAAGTCTCACAATACTCGTGAATCTTGGAAGAGGAAGTAGGAGAAACGGTAAAGAAAAATGCACAGATAGTAAGTAACTTATGGAAATAAATGATTCTTTTTCATCCCGATAATTTATTCCCTAAGTGTTTATTATCCACTTTTCCCCAGTAGCAGTGTTCTTCTAAATCCACAGGAAAAAGTACTGTCCTATTGTCCTCCACTGGAAAACTGAATTTGGTGCCAAATTCCATTCATTCATTAAACTTCTGGTTCTTTTTACAAGATTTTACTGAGTTTCCTAAAAGTGGATATCCTACTAAACCATTTATTTCTGTAGTAGGCTCTAAGTATCCTATTGGGATAGGACACGATCCCTAAAATAATTACCGTTTCTAGAGGGGAAAATGTTTTTAAACGATTTTAGGAGTATGCTACATCTGGGGTAAAACAGTTGTTGACCTTTACATGCAATTTTGCAACACTGGTCTTTCAACTGCTACTGACCCCACAGAAAGTATCAAATAATATATTTGCCCTGTTGAATAATAATTTGCAATGCACTTTAAAGGTCATCCTTCTCCTTGATGTTTTACTGCTTTTGTAAAGTTTTCAATACCTGTTATGTATTTATAATCCCCAAGTCGCTTTATATTCTTTTGCAAATCCACTATATCTCATGATTTTCTGTGGAGATTAGCACAATATTGATATTTTTCCTTTCAGATGGGGTGCAAAGAAAGGCAGTGGCATGAATGCAGCAATGCTTCAATTTCATTTTGAACACCCTCATTTTTGCATTCTGAAGAATATCACAATTGTTAAAAATATATCTCTCCTATTATGCTCCATCTAATCTTTTCCCAAGGGGGTTGGGGCAGATAAGTAATTTGCAGATGTTATACTTTTATGTTTGTATATGTTGTATACAAATGAGAAAGAAATAACTCAACCCATCCCTCTCATCAGTCAGGCAAAGAAAAGCATAATTTCATATAGTTAGAGTGTTGGCTGGTGGGTGCTTAAATATAGTTTTGTAGTTAGCTGCCATTGAATTGATCTCTAACTCATAGCAACACCATACACGAGGGAGCCAGAAAACACAGCCTGGTCCCATACACTCTCTATGATTTGCAGCAAATTGGACTATTGTGAGCCACTGGCTGATTTTTTTAAGTTGATTGCCAGGACTAACTAGTCTCTTCCTTTAAAAACTTGTCTTAAGCCTATTCACCATCAGCAACTTGCAAGTCTCCACTGATAGGTAGTGGAGATGCATGAGATACATTGACTGGAAATGTACTGTTCATCTCCTGCATGGAAGGCAAAGATTGTACCACCGCTGCTCTCTCTTATACATGGAGAAGTCATCAAAATTTTCTATTGTGGCGGTTATGTGCTTATGCTAATTTTATGATTGAGATGTAGGGGTGGGGTCTAGTCTATTAATCTGGAGATAACCATTGAGTACCCAATGAGGCCTCCGTGTGGGCATGGCTTTCTCCTGAGACTTCTGGGAAGTCTAGCGATATTTCCCTCGTGGAAATGAGAAGCAATCTCCTCAGTTGCTGGGAGTTAGTCTTAGAAATAATTAATCATGGACAAGACGAGGTGGCAGCATCTGAGGAGCCAGAGAAGCCACACGGCTTTGCCCTGATGGAGCCAGACCGCTGTGGTTGAAGAGGCCACATGGAGACCCCTGCCAGCGATGTGTTGCTTCTGCCACCACTGGATGCTGTTGATGAACCCTGATCCATGGAAGTGAGGAGCTATGGGGAGACCCCTGCCAGCACCAGGATTATGCACCCAGTGACCTGTGACCTCGTGAGTTGGAAGGAGACATTATAGACTGGTATCGGGCATATGGGCTAATATCGGATTTATGATTTTGAACTGGACTGAACTGGTATACTTTCTCAGTGTTCCATTCCTTTTGTATATAAACCCTGAAAGGTTTTATATGCATATACTTGTCTATGTTAATTTTATGATTGCATATACTTGTCTGTGAGTTTGTTTCTCTGGTTTACCTGGACTAACACATTTATTTTGAGTGAAGAGATATGCATAGACCCTATTTTATCAAATAATAATGTAGGTTTGGGTTGATATAAGCGTATAATTAATTGAAAACATCTTACTGTCTAATACAGATTGTGTATTATATACACATAATAATATATTGAGAGTGAGACACAGGATAATCAATAGTCAAACTCCTTTTAGTGACAAGACTCCCTGAAATATGAGCCCAGGCAAGGGACCTTCAGCACTACTTATAGATCCTCCAAAGGCCAGAGATGCATGCAATAAAATAGTAAAGTATGATGGCAAAGTCTGATATCATATATAAAAAATGGCAGATATAAAGAAAAATGCAAGAGCAAAATGGAACCATGAAACTAATAAATAGAATGGTTTCTTGGGCAAGAATGGTCAATGATTTGCTTGGATTCTTCAGCTTGTGTGTACCTAGATTGCAGGACCTAATGTGTTTAGGCAATTAGCTTGAAATGTTTGGAAAGAGCTATCGGTATGTTTAAAATTAAGTTTAAGGTTTACGTCACAAATCCTGATGGGATTTGTTGAATCCACGGCATCTAAAGTTAAAAATTGGTGAAACCCTGGTGGCATAGTCCATAGTTAAATATTGGACTATTAACTGAAAGTTTGGTGTCTCAAACCCAATAGCAGGAGAAAGATAAGGTTGTCTGCTCTCATAAATGACAGGTTTGGAAATCCTATGTATAAGCACTATGATTCAGCATTGACTAGGTGACTGAGTTTTGGTTTGGTAAAATTAAAATATTAACAGAGCTCCAAACCAACTCATACCAGTCTGGGCATAATCAATAAGTAAAATCAGATCTCACATGAATTTTTAAAAATTAGAGATAACAATCAGAACAGGAGGAATTATGAGTTGAAGACCTAGAATAAGATAACTTGGAGGAGGTATATAAGTTCTGATTTTAGGAACTCAATATGAAAGATTAGATTATTGCCTGGACTGTGGTGTATGACACACATTCAAACCGTGTGGCCCACCATCATCATTAAATGAGGCACCACAATTTCAAACGGTGCCCATCAAGAGTCAGTTACTATACAGTGTGCACATATCCTTTGTTTCTGAGTGAGAGATTATATTTCTAGCAAAGTGATTCAATTCAACCCATGATATTTTCCCCTCATTGTGTTGATTGTTATGGTTCAACCACATTTTACAAATTCAAATCTCTCTACTTTTGCTTTTTGGGGCATGATTAAACAGGAAAGAACCAGTTCAAAATTAGACAGGAAGAAGCAATTATGCAAGAGTATATGATAGGCATGAGGCATGCCCTAAGAGAACGCGTACTCTGAAAGAGCAAAAACTGCCAAAGATGTATACAAAGAGACTCAAATATGTTAGGAAATGTTTAATGAAGATCATCCATGTTAATAATTTGTTTTTTGCTCCCTTTCAAATACTGCTTATTCCCAGCAGTGGGTATAAACCATGTACCCAGAGCTGGTCACTCATTTATGTGAGTAGGTGGGGCCCGCTACATTGTCTTCCAGCCTTGTTTTGTAGTGGAAGGGCAGATTTATAAGAAAGTTGGCACATTCTAGGGAAAATAACCATCATATTAAAGTATTCAGTACCCAAAAGATGAAAAGAAGAAGAAAAAACACTGCCTTGGTTGCCACCAGGTTTCAAGATGTATAGTTTATAATGCCTGCACTGAAATTAGCCACAAGGAGCACAACTGAAAGAAGAAATACTGTGTATTCTTTCTAAAAGATATTTCTGGAGAACTGGCAACTTTTTTCTGGTGGCAAACACATACAATTTGTCTGCCAGTTAGTCATTGTGTCACTGCGGCTGAGGTGAAATAGCTATAGTTGTCAGTGTCCTTTCCAGTGGGATATGAAAAGAAAAATAACAAAGTGAGAGAAATATATACGTTTTATGGAAACTCATTTTGTGGTCAGCTGTGAATAAGTCTCTTTATTACCTTAAGTGTAGGGCAAACAGAATCAACTGATCTCATATCACCACATAGTGTATCTATTGACATATCCTCCTTGAAAAATTGAACACATGGGAGAGGAGAAAGGGAAGATTTAATTAACCAGTGAATTTCTTGGACACAGAGTTTTCAAAGAAATCATTTCTCGAAAACATTTTTGTATATATGGAGAAAATATTTTAAACTTCAAAAAGATAGGCTTCAATAAAGCCCAATAAGGAGTAAAACAAGATGTTTAAAGCTGCAGTATTGTCACAGTATCTCCCTCACTGAAAGCTTAACTAGTACTGGAATAGACAGCACATGTTAGCAAAATACAGTAAGGCCTATACTCACACATGTATCCCTTTCAGTCAATATATCTGTAATAAAATGAGCTCTTGTGTGTCTACGACCTCAATCTTTGGTACACATGGAACCTGTTTGGTACACATCCCCCTGTTTCTGTGGGATCAGTTACTATAAGTTGTCAAAACCACGGTGTCTCAGAATTCATGTATTCCAGTATACATAACCAGGTATTGTCCTCCTCACCATAAACCACCCCACTTTCTTTCAAGTAGAAAATGTAACCTTTGTCAATTAGGCTAACCTCTGAATTGCTACCTAAGCATATTGGTGACAGCTGTCAATTCAGAAGCAGTTTATAAGAACTGAATGATTACAAGAAAATGCTGAGTTAATATGTCAGTGATGACAAAAATTTGCCAAGGCGTATATCCCTGTAGGGCAATCTCTGCACTATAGCAGATGGCTGGTGGTCAGAGGAAAATCGTTAATGTGAAAACTGTGGAGACTGTTACTCTTCACTCTAGAAGATGAACAATTTAAAACTACACACCTTAAAAACAAATCACTTTCTCAAACCTTTAAAGCAGAGTCCTCATGCATATTGGCAAAAGATACACTAAAGCCTTTAGAAAGAAAATCAGTGAAAATTTCCACTAATCTTCTACAAAATTCATTAGATACCTTTTAATTCAGGAACTGTCATGGCTATTTCCTTGGGAGTGACACATCACACAAGTGATGCGCTAAGAAGCACACACTCAAGTGATAGCCATTTGTACTCTCGATCACAAAGCAACTAAAGGCTGCTCCATGTAACTCAGTTGGGGCCATTTCCATCCCCAAATACCTGGTTCACCATGAAACTACCTTGAAGTTTCCCTCTGAAGGGAAACTTTCTGAGCAGCACAGGGGAAGGGAATATTATCAGAGTTCATAAGCAATTTAGCCAACAACAAAGAAGGGCCAGAAAATTCCATTTAGAGTCTAATTCGATATAGGGCAGAAAGTAAAGAAAAACAACTCATCAACTAAGAAATGAACAGTGCATTTCCATAGCTGGAAATGACCTAACTAGGTTCAATTCTGTTCAAGTCTCCAAGGGGTCCATTAGTTTATGCTATGCTTAATTTCTAAACTATCTAAAAGAACATAGGGCATACATTCAGAATCAATAAATTATTACCACCGACTTGCTGTAATTGCCAGAAACATAGATCCTGTTGACTTACATTCTCAAAGAACCTATCCTACAGTTAGCCCTTTCCAGAAGCTCTGTTGACTCATGTCCCTGAAGCACTATTTCCTGGGTTGAAATGGTCATCCCCCTGAATCGCCTTGACTACTGAGTGATGCATTCAAACACAGGCTTCCTCAATTGTATGCTTATTGTCTGTGCAGCCATCAAAATGCACTTCAAAATGGAAGCATTTCATACCACGTAAATATGATTAGATGGGGCTGGAAAGCAGGCCCATTCTAGAGAAAACAATGGAGAACAAGGTGTGCTGCTTTGCCAAGTGAAATGCATACTGCCAGTGGAATAGTTCCCTCTGCAGAAAAATAAAAGTGTGCACCTATGCCTGACCTTGGTACTTAAAAGAAATGGGGCAAGACCAAAAGAGACAGAAGCCACCAATGAAGTCAGAAAATTAAAAAGAAAACCTGTCAAAATTAGTATTGCTTTCCTGAGTTAAGTGAGAATGTTATCAAATGTATCATAGACATGCTGTTATCTTCCAGCTTCTTTTTCTTAGAACTGATTTTTATGGAAATCTATGCACTATACACACTTTCATGTCAATACACACAAACAACCAATAATTCCACTCATATAATTCAGCCAAACAAGTTATTAGAGGCATGGAGAGAAAGCAACTAGGTGATTGGGTTTCCCATCATCAATCAATAGTTTTGAATTTGTAGGTAGACACAGGCTGTGGACATTTTCTAGCGGACAAATAATTGCCTTCTTTTTGTAGTTAGACTTGAAGGGAAGCTTACTCAAGCTATCAATCACCAAGCATTTATAGAGCATATAATAATATAATATATTAATTTAACCTTCAGGGGTACTATGTCATGAGGATGGGATACTTAATTAACATGGTTTATCTCACTTCCTACTCTTAATAACCCATTTGATATAATAATAAAATAGTTACCAACTGAGATAGTTAACGTTTATTGTGTCAACCTGCCTGATAAACACATGCGGAGTTAATTGAAGGGCTGAGAGATAAATGGCACAGTGAGCCTCATCTTTCTAGTTTTCAGGTCTCTTGCTCTCTGATGGGCGGACCAGGGAAGAGCTACCTTAACCAGTTCCCTGCTTCAGTTGCCAAGGTTCACTTCCTGCAAGACATCCCTGAGAAGACAAATGTACCTACCCCAGTGCAGCCCTGGGCGCCATGGCAGCCATGTGGAGACCCCTGCCAGCACAGAGATGCTTACATGCTTACATGCTTTCCTCTTGCCATCGACATCATTTAATATGTTTTGTGAGATTGAAGAGGACTTTGTAGATCAATGTCGGATATATAGGTTAATAGTAGACATATGGGTTTGGACAACACTGGGTTGGGATGTTTTCTTAATGTACACTTACTCTTTATATAAATTCTCTCTTATATGCATATGAGTTCCAGAGGATTTGTTTCTCCAGTTTGCCTAGAGTAACACAGGCTGTATTATCACATTCATTGTACAGTAAGGAGAACTGTGGTGTTTAGGTGGGATGAGTGGGCATTATGATGAAGTCCAATATAATAAAATTATGTAGAAGTCGATGCAAACCATTCAGAGGAAGAGAGTCTATACTTCTCTAGCAGAGCAGCTGGTGGCTTCGAATTGTTGATTTTGTGGTTAGCAGTCCACTACACCACCAGGGTTCCTTAAATTCAATGATACAGAGACAGGGGAGAAGTATATAGAAGAAAATAAGAAAAGTTTTATGGAAGAAGTTAAGATTTTAGCGTGACTCTGAATGGGAAACAGGCAAATGCAGAAAACATTGTGAGCAAAGGTGATAGGGAATATAACATAAATGTACATGTCTGACTATCTAAAACCCGAATTGGAGGTCTACTGACGGCATTGCCGCTCCTTTTTTTTCCCCCTTTGAAAATGCTGTGAGACCTCCCAGAATTCTCAGGAGAAAGTCATGCCCAAACAGAGGTCTTATTGGCTATCTCCAGATTGACAGTCTAGACTTCACCCTTACAGTCTTAATCAAACTGGCACCAGAGTATGTTACTGCCACATACACACAGTGGAGTAGCTTATAAATGTAATTAATCTGGAATTCAGGACAAGACAAATGTTTGACAGCTCAAGACATTTGTAAAACTCTTCATTTATGTTATGATTGTGTTCTTGTTTTAAAAGAGAAAATGAAAAACAGGCACACAAATTTTGAGGAAAAATGGAATCCATACATGCACATAGGAGAGGGGCTTCAAAAAGTTTATATGCATATATCTTTTTATTACCTACCTAAATATGCCTTCATTTTCTCCATTCTGACTCTCTTCACTACATTCTGGGGAATCTATGTGAGTAAGATGATTCTGATAGGATGCATTGATTATAGGCTTCCATCTGTGAAGATACTAAGTTATAGGTTGATGTAACTTTACTACCCCTCCTAACATACATAATCTCTTTATATTGGCAGTTACGTTGTCATTAAACTTAGCAACACAGTATCAAAGGGTATTTTGAAAATCAGGCCTTTATGTTATAGAAGAACATTAGGTTTACAGAAAATGGAACATATGCATAGAGTTCCCATATAACTCTTCCCCACACATACACTTTTCCCATTAACACCTTACATTAACATGCTGCTTTCAAGTTAGTCCGGATTCAGCATAATCCCTGTCTTTAGGAAGTAGATGTATAGGTCTCTCTCCCACCGTGGCTCTGAGTGGATTTGAAAATCCAAACTAATGGTTAGCAGTCAAGTCCTTTAACCATGTGCACCACTGAGGGATACCAACATCTTCCAATAGTATGGTACTGAAAGCATGGTATTTTTATAATATAATAAGTACATATAGAAAAAATATTATTAACTAAAATTTATAGTTTACATTAGTAGTCTATACTGCAATTGTTCTTTATTTTGTACAAAGGCATAGTCATATATCGTCTATAAAACTGCAGAAGAGTTTTATAGTCCTAAAAGTCGATGTGTTCATCCCATGATCTTATCTCCTTTGTTGTCTAATCACTGGTAACCACTTATATTTTTACAATCTCAACAGTTTTGCCTTTTAAGAATACCATGTAGTTGGGTTTTATGAATTGAATTTCTGTGTGTACACAGAAATCAAATGGACTACATCTGTGGGGAAACATGGTGGAGAAGCTCAATATCAGTAGCTAAGACCACATCAAGAACAGACTTTTGAACAGATCATCATTGCTCATCTGTAAGTTCAAGATAAAGCTGCAGAAAATTACAAGTCCACATGAACGAAAACATGATGGAGCCAATTACACTTGAATTTCAAGAACATCTAATAACAGATTTGATGGATTCATCACTCATGACAAAAGACCTAACGAGCTGTTGGAGGACATCAATACAATCACTTGTGAATGCGTTTGTCTGAGTAGACTAGAAAAACAAATTCATAAACATGTATACATATATAAGGGAGAGGTTTTTATATAAGAGGAATGGAACATTGAGAAAGCATCCCAACTCAGTCCAGTCCAAGTCATAAATCCAGTAATAGCCCATATGTCTGATACCAGATATCAGTCCTTTTCAGACTCATGAAGCACACACAAAGAAGTCAGGACAACCACAGGCCAATGGGTACAGAGTCTTATGTATCCAGTGGTGGTAGATGCATCCTAGCGTTGGCATTAGTTTCTATGTGGCTTTTCTGGCTTCAGAGGTCTGGTTCCATCAGGGTAAGCCCATGTGGCTTCTCCTTTGGCTCCTCCAGTTTCCAGGGCTCAGGATCTATCAACATGCTGCCATGTGTCTTGTCACTGGCAATGTCTCCCAAGGAATGAGTCTCTCACCTCCCTGGGGAAAATATCGCGAGATTTTCCAGAATTCTCGAGAAAGCCATGCCCACACAGAGGTCTCATTGACTATCTCCAGATTGACAGGCTAGACTCCACCCCTTCACTCCCAATCATGAAATTGGCCCCAAAGTACATGACTGCCACAGTGAAGAAAGCAAAATTTCAAAAGCAGAAAAGATCAAAGTGGACATCAGAAGCGACGCAGACTTGTTCTTAATCAGAGTAGCTAAAGCAAATGATAGAAAGCCTGGTGTCAACAAACTGAACAGAACATTTCAAAGGGCAGCTTGATAAGACAAAGTCAAATATTACAATGAAATGTGCAAAGACCTAGAGCTAGAAAATAAAAAGGGAAGAATATGCTTAGAATATCTTAAAGAACTCAATAAACACTCAAGCCTCGAGTTGCATTCTAGAAAGATTATATAGACACAATATTGAACAATGTAGGAAGCATCCAGAGAAGATGGAAAGACACGTGGAATCACTGTACCAAAAAGAGCTAGTCCACTAACTATATTAGTCAGAAACAAGACTCTAGGAATTGATGGAATACCAATTGAAATGTTTGAGCAAGCTGATGAAGCCCTGATGCACTAACTCCTCTATAGTTCCTCTATGTCAGGACATATGAAAGACAGCTACTTGGACAACTGACTGGAAGAGATCCATGTCTGTGTTCATTTTAAAGAAATGTGGCCCAATAAAGTGCTCAAATATAGAATAATATCATTTAAATTGCACACAAGTAAAATTTTGCTGAAATTATACAACAATCGTTGCAGCAGAAAATTGATAGGAAACTTCCAGAAGTTCAAGTCAGATTCAGAAATGGATGCGGAACAAGGTATATCACTGCTGATGACACATTGACCTTGGTTCAAAGCAGAAAATATCAGGAAGATGTTTACTTGTACTTTTGACTATGCAATGGTATTCAATTGTGTGGACCAAAATAAACTACAGATAACTTTGAGAAGACTGGGATTGCAGTATGTGTGCTCATTTAGAACTTGCACATGCATCATGAGGCAGGTAGGTGAAGAAAATAAGGAATAAGTATATGGTTTAAAGCTAGGAGAGTTGTGCGTCAGGGTTGTGCCCTCTAACCATTGTTGAATTTATATGCTGAGCAAATCATCAGAAAAATGGACTTAAATAAAAAAGAATGCAGCATTAGCTTTGGAGGAAGGCTTTTTAACAACCTGCAATACACAGATGACATAACCTCACTTGGCAAGAGTGAGGAAGATTTGAAGCATTGTGATGAAGATCAATGATTACAGGCTGAAGTATGGATTATGATTCCATGTAAATAAGGTCAAAATACTCACAACTGGATCAATAGGTAAAATCATGGTAAATGAAGAAAAGTATGAAGTTGTCAATGATGTTATTTTGCTTGGCTCCATAATGAATGCTCATGGAAGCAGCAGTCAAAAGATCAAAAGTCATACTGCATTAAGAAAGTCTGCTTTCCAAGACTTCTAACAACAATGAATTGAATTGTGTCCCCCATGCAGGTGCATGAGCACCCACATACACACACACAACTGTGTTTTGCTATCCTAATCTACATATCTGTAAATCTGGCCCTGTCTGGCCATTATGGTTTTTATTTGTTACTCAAATCAAGTCGAAGTAGAGTAAGGGAAATACTCAATTCAATTACTTTGGAGTTACTACAAGCTCAGGAACACCATGGATTGCTAGCAACTACCTGAAGCTGAAATATACAAGGAAGGATTACTTCCTAGACTCATGACCTTATTTCAGACTGCTAACCTCCTCAACCTTGAGAAAAATGATTTTTTGTTCTTAAAACCCACCATCTTGTATTATTTATATTCTGGTACCACTAAGTGATTAAGTTAGTTGGAATCACACAACATGTTCAATAAAATCTTTCCAATGTTCCTTTTGTAATTCTTGAAAATTTGGTGCAAGGAACTCTGCTATTTGACTATTATCTGAAAAACACTAAAGCCTATTCTAGAAAGCAATAAAAGAACACAGATATTTTAAAAAACATTTACACATTATGGAGTGAAAACCCAAACAGTTTTTTCTGTATACATAAACAGAAAGAAATAAAAAAGGTGATTCTGTTTTAAGCAGCATGTTTTAATCAACACAAGTTTTCATTAATGGTCACCAAAATACCTCTTAAAACTTTTCCCCAATTTCTCATGTTTATCATTTATATTTTCTACTCCTTTTCATGTTTACCACTGTCAGTTCTAGTCATTTTTTTTCTATTTAGGCCTTAACCACAAGTTAGTGATAGTAACACATAACTTTAAACCCTCCTATCTACTGCTTTCCAATAGCAAAGGGATCAATTCATCTGCAAATATATTCCTATAAAAACATAATTTTAAAATGCTTTTCCTTTAAGTTAAATCATTTTCCATCATCTGAGAATTCTGTGACTTTCTGAGTATAGGACAGAAATATTTGACACATTTGCAATGTTTTACCTAATCATATTTTGGATTATAATGCTGTCATCCATTCTTGCAGATTCATATATATCATAAAACCTGCCAAAGTTGACCCAATGGTACACTTCCTTCTATGAGAAATACTATCTCCTGAAGTAGCTTAAGGGAAAAAAATTAGATTGCATTCCACTTTTGTGGCACAGCACTTGACATTTAACCCTCCAAAATTAAAGCTGCACAGAATTGATTTTGATTTGTATCTCCTCTGTAGGACAGAGCACAACAGCTTTTTCAGAGTTCTGACGTTGTAAATCTTTATGGGAGCAGAAAACCTCATCTTTTTTCCCCCCACAGTGACTGGTGTGTTTGAACTGCTATCAAGTCAATTCTGACTCTGCTTGTGCCTTGAACTCTCAATATTCCTCACCAACACACTATTTCAAATCTATCAAGGTTCCCATGATCTTCCTACCTGCCAAACGTTCACACATGTATGAGGTGATTACAAATACGCTGGCTGGAGTAAAACACATCTCAGTGCTCACTGTGACATTCTTTCCCTTCAAGGAGATACGCTGCCTTATGTGAGATGCTGTTTGGTTTCTTCACTGCTGCTTCTATGAACACTGATTATGGATCAAAGCCAATAAAACCCTTGACAACTTCAGCATTTTCTCTTTCAACATGATGTTGTCTATTTGTCCAATTGTGAATACTTTTGCTTCCTTCATGTTGACATGAAATACATATGGAAGCCTGCAGTTTTTTTATATTCAGCAATGAGTGTTGCAAGTCTGTGTTGATTTCAGTTGGCAAGGTTCTAGCATGTGTATCTTGAAAATTGTTAATCAGTCCTCTTCCTGTTCTTCACTGTGTATATTCCAGATTGTCAGATATTTATTCAACATACAGATTGCATAAGTTTAGTTGAGTCAACCCTGATATGTACTTTTCTAGATTTTATATCACATAATATTTGTTTGTTCTGTTCGAATAACTGTCTTTTGCTCATAAATACAGGATCCTCATATATGAGTACAGGTACTTTGTGATAGTAGTCATGATTTATTGTGATCCTTATAGTTGAATGATTTTATATAGTCAGTAGGACACAAGTAAACACCTTTTTGGTATGCTGTGCTATTAACCAAACTATCTGAAATCAGCAGGGGCATCCATCCCTCTTTGCATGCACTTTTGAGAAGATTTAATCTTGAATTTGTGGCAGTTCTCTGTTAATGTACTACTGCATCCATTTAAAAATAATCTCTAGCAAAATATTACTTGCATGAACTATTAATAATAATGATCCATAATTTACTGATAATTGTGTTGGATCACCTTTCTTCAGAATGATATAGATTGGTTGGTCAGTGTGGCAGTTATGTGCTTATGTTAATTTCATGATTGAGATGTAGAAGTGGAGTCTAGCCTGTTAATCTGGAGATAGCCGTTGAGTAGCCAATGTGACCTCCGTGTGGACATGACTTTCTCCTGAGACTTCTGGGAAATCGCTCAATATTTCCCTTGTGAAGATTAGAAGCTATCTCCCTGGTTGTTGGGAGTTAGTCTCAGAGACAATGAATCACGGACAAGACAAGATGACAGCATCTGAAGAGCCGGATAAACCATACAGCTTTGCCCTGATGGAACCAGACCTCTGAAGCTGGAGAGACCATGTGGAGACTCCTACAAGCGATGAATTGCTTCTGGCACCACTGGATGCTGTTGATGAACCCTGAACCCTGGAAGTGAGGAGCCATGTAGATCCCTGCCAGTGCCGGGATTCTGCATCCACTGACCTGTGATTTCAGGCTAATATGGTTAAATACTGGACTTGTGACTTTGAACTGGACTGGGTTGGGATGCTTTCTCAGTGTTAAATTCCTTTTGTATATAAACCCTTTCCTTATATCCATATGTGTGTCTATGAAATTTGTTCCTCTAGTCTACCTGAACTAACACATTCAGGGTAGCTCTCTTGCAAAATTTTTGGCATAGAACAATGGTGATTTTATGTCTTAGGTGGTTTCTGTTCAGAAAATGTACTATATACTTATGTTTTGAAGGTATATGTATAATTTTGTATAAATAGTAGGTGTTAGACCAACAAATTCAAGATACTTCTTATTGTAGGTGTTGCTTGGATTTAGCTTTTTTAAATTTTTTTGTTTTGTTTTACGTTTATTGATTTATATTTCTTTATATTAGAGGAGTCCTGATGGCATAGTTGTTGAGCGCTCAACTGTTAATTGAATTATCAGCTGTTGCAACACCCCATCTGTTCTGCAAGAGAAAGATGTAAGAGTCTACTTCCACTAAAATGACATCCTTGGAAACCCTATAGAGTGGGTCTGCTCAATCCTAAAAGATTGCTGAGTCAGAGTAAACTTGAGGGCAATGGTTTTGGTGTTTGGATTATGTGTCATAAAAGAAACTTTTGTAATACAATGGTTAAGAGCTGTAAAGGCCATCAATTTGAACCCACCCAGTGTCTCCTGAAGAGAAAGACTTGATTTGCATTTGTAAAGTTAACGGCGTAACTCTTTGGGATATTTCTACTCTGCGTCACAGGGCTGCTACATGTTGGAATTAATGCAACAGCATACAACAGGAACAGCAACATACATTATAAATCTAGCATTGAATTCAATCCCACTGAATAAATATGATAAGTAAATACTATACCTCAAGGAGTCAGGAGGTAATATAAATGGTTCAATGCTAAATTACTGGCTAAAAGGTTAGCTGTTGAAATCTGCCTGCAGGTATCTCAAGAAAAAAAAGTGGATTCTTTGATGTCAATGGCTGTGTTTTAAATAATCTTGTATTTTCTCCACCTTCCCTGGCACATAGTATTTTTTTAAGAAGAATTGTCTAAATGAATGAACTAAAATTTTTCAAAATGTCTTCAGACATTGTAAAATGCTCCCATGGAAAGCCAAATGGCTCTACTCTGACAAGCACAGATTTTCTGTTTTCCATTTACTTGTCAGCGTTACATATCCACAGTTATCATTTTGATAACTTTTACCTAAAGTTAGTATTTGTCATTCATTTCTATGCTCATGCTCATGTTTTCACAAGTGAAATTTAAGCTTCCCTTCTTTGTTTACAAGCCATTTATAATTCTCTTTTAGTGCATTGTCTACTCTTATCCTTTTTCAATAGTTTTATTGGTATGCAATTCACATGTCTGTACAATCATTACCAGAAGCAGTTTTGGAAATTTTTCTTTATTTTTTTAACTCATCATTATTAGGTCCCCATTTCCCCCAAACTTCACAGATGGCTTCTATGGTGCTAAAGGTTAAACTAACTGCATATTCAACAATCCACTTTCCAACACATTCTGCATGTTAGCAAAACTATTTACATCCCTGTTGCATTGTCAGAGGGGATTGATCAGAGATATAACCCACACTTATTTCCTTTTCACATTTTGCCCCCCAAAGCTAAACAGCTTTAAAATGGGTTTAAAAGAAGCAGGCCTATGTACAACCCCAATTATGATTGGAGGGGATACAGCAGAGACTTAATCCATCTGTGGACCCTGCAAATGGATTTAAGGCTTACACTGTCATCCATATCTTTTTGCAAACCAGGGATTCACAATTTAAGTTCTTATGAAGAAGTCACTGGATACGTGCGTGCTATAGCAAAGTGTGGTGAAGACACTAGATGGTGTTTGGCTATGGAAAAGAATAGTGTCTGGGATTTTAAAGGCTTGTTTTCAAGCAAGCAGCCATTTAAGTAAGATGTCAACTAAGTCCATACAGAAGAAGTACACCAACTTGTGTGGTCCAGGGATTGTAATAAATGTAATCCCAATCTGAAGGAGAGAATGGCATCAGAGCTTGAATTGTGAACA
This sequence comes from Nesogale talazaci, assembly GCA_004026705.1. NCBI lineage: Eukaryota > Metazoa > Chordata > Mammalia > Afrosoricida > Tenrecidae > Nesogale > Nesogale talazaci. The sequence goes on from PVJH01005613.1 coordinate 16,319, forward strand.
CCTGGTTTGCAGAAGGGTACTCGTGTATATTTTTGTATTGATATATAGCATAAGAATATCAGTTATTAGATTTTATCTGTCATGTAATATATTTACCAGCTTTTCCTTTGCTCATTATTTTGTTTTTGTTTAGAAATTTTTAATGTTATAGGGACGTGGATTAATATTTTCCGTTAAGGTTTCTAGATAATATATCTTAAGTCTTTTCTTAGTTAACTAGTGCTTCAATAACAAAACTACCACAAGTGGATGAATTAATCACACAGAAATAACAGTTTAGGAGACTAGGAGGCAGAATTCACAGTGACAGCTCTAGGGGAAAACTTGCTCTGTTTATTGACTTAGAGTTTAGGAGGAAACTCCGGGTCTTCTTTCAGCAGCAACAAGTTAATCATTCTTTAGAGATCTTTTTGTGTCAGCCTCAATCTTTCCCTGTTTTGTGTGTGTGTGTGGGGGGTGGGGGGGCATCGCCTCTGGCGGCCGTGGGTGCTACCCAGCGGCAGCTGGATTTGAACTGCCAAGCCTGCGGGCTGCAGTTCTGCACTCAACCACTTACGCCACCAGGGCTCAGCCCAATCTTTCTCTGTTTTATGAACTTCTTAGTGCAGAGATCCCAGGCAAAAGGATCCACTCCACTCAATGGCTTATTTTCTTTGTGGTAATTGATCCCTCTGATTTCTGCTCCTTCCTCTCTCATTACATTTCTTTCTTTTTTATAATTTAAATCTCTCTCCTTACATTGTTTTGCTAAGTGCCACCAGAGCTCCTTCAGATCAAAGGGTGTTTCAGTCAACATCTCTTACACTGGATCAGGACTATGAGGGGATTAACAATTCTGCACCTCAACTTTAATCCTTTTATTTGTTTACCAAGTCAGATTATGTCACAAAGGATTAGTTTAGCACATTACCTGCCACATGGTATCATCTTATAAATGCCAAACCACTTGAGAATCAAAGACTAGCAAAGTTCACACTTGCTGGGGGCATTCAATTCAAATCATCACAGTCTTTTATATTTCAAGACACTTTTCTTCTTATACTTTTTAGAACTTCATTCTTTTAAAATTTATGATCTCCTTAGAATTAACATGGCTTAATTACATAAGGAGTTTTATTGACGTTTTTTCTCCTTAACTACTTACAATATATTTTCCCCCCTACTTTTAACATGGCTTTTTAATTTTATCTGTTAGTGTTGGGGTCTATCTTTTGATAAAAAAGTATTTTCCTTTTCCTGTCTTCCAATTTCTATATCTTTAATTACTAGGCTTTACAATATAAAGTTAATCCTTACTCTTAATCCTTTTTCATAACATTTATAGCTCTCTTTATGTTTACTTTTACATTACATATGTATATTGGAATTATCATGTGTAATCTAAATGTTTTCCTCAGCATTTTCATTGTTATATCATTAAATTTTAACATCTTTCTAAATGTTGTCTTCCTAACCAAGAAGTCTTTCTATTTGTGCACGCTCCTCAGTAAAGTTTTCTTTTTTAAAGTACAGATTCAACAGTTTTTATATTTATTCGTAGCTTTCAGATGCCTTTATATATAGAATCTATTATTCTAGATTACTATAGATATATCCATTTACTTTTACAATAGATAATTCTAACTTTTTTCCATTGTTACTATTTGATTTTCCAGGTATAAGAAGTAGGTCATTTGAAAATTCTGATAATTGTGCCTCAACCTTCAAATGTGAAATGTCTTGCTACATTCACCTAATTGAATTGACCGGTACATCCAGAGAGATGGCAAATAACAGTGGTGATACTGCCTCATTTCCACCTCCAGGGTGAATGTTCTTAGACCTTTAAAATTAAGTATAATGCCGATTTCATTGATAGTTTATTCTTCTTTATTATGTATGAATTCACTCAACTATTTTAAATTTTAACTATTTTAAATTATGCCTGCATTATTCACTCATATGCCTTTACAGATAACACACATACTAGGATGCAATCATAATTTATAGAAATGAACATCGTGAATTAAGTGGGTAACTTGTTTGCTTGCTCATTGTTCTATCAATATGTTGGTACATAACTCAAATTCATTTATCTTCACTGCTGTTTTCATTTCATTATTACACTACAATTTATTTATCTGTTGTCCTACAGATGCCTTGTTTTTATATTTTTTCCTTTTTTTTCTTACAATCACGAATAATTGTACATCTCTCACATTTCCCCTGGTGCCAATGCACAAATGTTTCTTTAGACAACATTCCTAGGAATGGTATTGCTAATTCATAGGAATTATCCTAATTTATAGGATAGGTCCATCTGCAATCTCATTAGCTATTGATTGACATGTTGTTTTGACATGGAGTCAATTCTAACTTATGGTGACCTCATGTGAGAGCTATTCATGTATTTTCTCTTAAGTAGTTGAATAAATTTAAACATCCACCTGTAGTGTGAAAGAGTCCCCCTCCCCAGCATACTAGCACTTAAAGTAATAGACATTATATTTTTACTAATCTTATGGGAAGACACATTATATTTTACTTCCAGTAGAATTTATATAACAATGATTAGAAATGAAACTAATAATTATTGATATTTGGTAAGCCATGCCCTGCCTGCCTCATGTTCTACATTTTTCCCTTGGGTTCCTTTTATATCTATTCCAGAATCTATTTTTGTTATTTAAGTTTTCTTTTTTTGTTGTTTTTTTTGTTTTGTTTTTTGGGCATCACTGCTCTCTGGTGGTGGGAGTAGGAGGTCCAGCCTTGCTGCTGGATTTGAACCTCCAACCCAGTGGGCCGCTGTCCCACACACAACCACTATGCCACCAGGGCACAGGCCCGATTTAAAGTTTCTAAGTTACCAAATGGGAAAATATTCAGAGGAAAGCTTGAATTTCCAATGTTCTCACTACTGTGGCTTCCAGATCCTTTTTAGTTTTGGATTAGGGAGGTTTGATCTGAATTACTCATAAACTATTCATTTAAAAGGAATATATGTTATATTTCTTAAAACTTTTCCTGCATTTCAAATATTTTCAAGGTATCTAGATTGTCATACGTTCTAAGCTAACAAATATCCATATATTCCATCCTCACATGATTCAGGTAATGATATATTTAGCAAGTTATTTCTTCTTTTTCCAAGATGCATACGAAAGGAATCCCTGGGGAAATGTCATATCTTGATAATAGACTATAAAATGACAGGTCATCTGCTATATCTATTTCTTGGGCAAACTCATAACACATATTTTAGCTCTGATGTTTTTGTTTAGACATTTGTTTAAAAGATTGAATCTGAATGGATATTGGTTCAGAAAATCAGTGTGTGTTGAGTCATTTGCACAAATCTTCAGATTTCCCATATCATCAAAAGTCCCTTTGAACCTGTCACAGATCCATAAAAGCGAAATATCCAAATTGTACTATTGTGTGCATCCAGCATCAATCCTACGATTAAGTTACATTTAATGTGGAAAATGAATCCTATATACTTTTCTCATTCTAATTCCATGCAAAGAATCGATTAAAGAAAGATTGAGAAAGGCTTGATGTCAAAAATATTAGACTGGAAAAGGAGTAAAAATGAAAGAGAAAAAAATAAAGAAGCCACTTTCTCTTCTGCCCTATTTTACACTCGGATTTAAACATCCTATATCCTGAAATAGGCTGTATTTTTACATCCAGGCGGCTGTACTGACTGGCTCAAGGATAAGGGACACTGCTGATGTATTATTTGGGTCCAGGGGCATGGAACACATTTACTAGCCCTAGGGGCACAACAACCTGGAGGGGTGATTTCTAATTGAGGATGGCATTAACCCCATTAATGTCCATGAGAAACATCCTCATGTCAGAATGTTTTCCATATTGATGAGTGCACGGTCTGCTCAGCATTCCTGCAGAAGATGATTTCTCGTTATGCAAATAACATTAGTGTATAAGGTTACATATGAATAATTAGATTTGCCATGAAAACACGTGGTTGGGAGAGCAAATTTAAGTGCTACTACCACCTAAAGCTCAATCACAATATATTTATAATTAAAATAATATTCAGATAATATGTTTTTATGGGTTGTTTAAGTTTTAAATGTAGCCCAAATTGCACTTACTAAAAGCTTGGAAATTCCCTATAATAGCTGAGTTACATTCAGATCTCACCTCTGAAACAGAAGGGTTACCACTAATATACTACTACAAGATTCAGCACAGTTCGATATTTTGTCACCAAGCCTACGAGGATCATGCGTACTTTGATTTTGTCAGGCAGCCACATGTAGCTAAAGCAGACTACTATCACTTCTCCTCACAGATGAAGAAATCTCCCAAGTTGCAACAATGAGAAACATTAATAATGACTAAAATACAGTGCAGCCTCTGAGTCCGAGTTTTAAAGGACAATATCTGGCTTAGCACATTTCTTGGATTGTATTATTGTTGTTTGTTACCACCACGTTGGTTCCAATTTATGATCAGCCTGTGTGCAAAGAAAGGAAATGCTGTCCCGTGCAGGATATTTTCCCCACTATTCTTATGTTTAAACCCATGGTTGCAACCACTGTCTCAATCCATCTTGCTGAGGAGCCTCCTCTCTTTGGTTGCCAGTCTGCTTTACCAAGCACGATACGCTTCTCCAGGGACAAGTCTATTCTGGTAATATGTCCAAAGTATGAGAAATGTCCTCGCCTCTAAGGAGTATTCTGGCTGTATTTCTTCCAAGGCAGATGTTTGTTCTTTTGGCAGTTCATGGTATGTTTAATTTTCGCCACAGCATCACAATTCGAGTGCATCAATTCTTCTCCAGTCATCTTTATTCAATGTCCAACTTTCACATGCATAGGAGGCCATTGAAAGTGCAATGATTTGGGTTCTTCCTACCCTAGTACTGACTCAAAGTAATCTCCTTGCATTTCAATACTTTAAAGAGATCTTGTATAGCAGATTCATCAAATGTCATGTGCTATTTGATCTCTCACATCTTACTATAGCATTATGTTCTCAGATCTTAATAATTACTACATATATATGTATACATATGGCAAATCTTACAATATTAGTAGAAAATATTTGAGGTTTCCAACTATGATAAATTCCTACCCTACACAGGATTTGTAGGTGTAACGGTTTGACATAGCAGTTGTATTAGGTACAGAAAAAAATGAGATACTAGCTATCCACTACGCTGTTATGTACCTATAGTCTATAGCACCAGTCCATTATCCAAATTGGGGAAGCAGAGGCCCAGTGGAGGTGAATGAATTATGAAACTGAGAGTGGGAATTTGCACAGTTAATCCAGGATTGTGGAGTAAAATAATAACAAGTATGACACACAACTTAGCCCTTTAAAGACAGGACCTTTTAATGTCCCTACACTGAGGTTAAGTTCTCTCTTAAGAGCCATTTTCATCTTTAGCTAAGTGCATGGAAAACCTTTAGCATGGCACCTGGTCTGGAGTAGGTTATATATGAACTAACAGGTCCTGCCAGTGGTTATCCTTAGCCGTAGCAGCGGGTTTAGAGTTCCCTATTATCTTCTCTTGAGGCAAATGCTTTGTCCTCTTGTCAGTGCTGCTCCTTAAGATGTTTCATTTCTTTTTATAGAAAAGAAGTCAGTAAGCCTGGAAGAAAATGTCTAAAATACCTTAGTCACCGTAAAGAGGTCTCCTTTGCCTCACTGTATTGACAGCCGTTATCTTCAGGCACACAAGGCAGAAATATTGGCTCTCAGTTTTCAAAGTGGATTTGCTTACCTTCAAGATCTTTCTGGACTTACATTGGGATACTCATTTAAAGATGCCAACTTTTTAAGAACTCAATGTCCAAGAGAGATAGCACAGGAAGCCAGGTGTCCCAAAACATATCGGAAGTGAGCCAACTCACGTCTTCCAGCTTTGGAAATATCTTGGTCCATAAAAGCCTACAGCAGACTCTGATCGGCTTTTGTTTATGAAGACCACTGAGTCAGGAAGCAAATGAAACACAGCATAGACTAAAATCTCAATGTCTGACATTTCTGCTGGTGAACTTTCCAGGAGACTGACTAGTGGTATCTGTTACCCACAATATCCACATTGCTTGGAGATCAATTAACTATGAAAATAAACATGTCAGAGAAATGTAGCAATTTTTTTTCATTTAAAATAAACACAATTCAAGCTCATTTTAAAAGATCAGGCATACCGGTTGGATAGAAACTGATAGACCTCTTCTGAACTTTAGAAAAGTCCTTTGCTAATATTATCCAGAGAGAAGAAAGGGTACTAAATGCTGTAGGGGAAGAACTTCATGGGCTTGAAGAACTGAGCAAAGTTTTGTGTGGGGGCGGGCGCTTTAATTTAGAACTGCAGAGATGGTGTATTTGTGGTTCAACTTTAAAATGTCAAGGACTTGTTGGAATGGGTGTGCCTGTGCACACACATACATATACGGTATGTTTATGTTACTGCTCTTTTCCTCCTTTCATTTAATATTGTCTACTTTTAAATTAGTCTGTAATGGCAAGAACAGCAAATCCCCAAGAAGAATCCTGATTTTGAAACATGACTTTGGGGACTTTGAGTTATATAAAATTTTGGAAAATATGTTTACTGGCTTGTATATCACTGGGATTGAATATTACTGTGTATGGAAAAGTGTTTTATAACAAGACCTGGAACATAATGGCATGCAACAGATAGTTAGGTAGCCAAAGAATTTCAGTGACAAAATTTACAAGATGGGTTTCCATAACAGAAAGTAGATAAACACACTCATACAAAGATACTAGAAAAAAAAAAGCCTGGAAAAGAGGCAAAAAGAGGAAGGGAGAGAAACTTTTTGAAAGTTGAAGCACTGCATGCTAAACAGGCAGTGACCCTGTCTTCCAAATCTGGCAAGTTATTTCCTTGTGCAGTACTTAATTTTCATGTGAAAGGAAAAATAAAGATGAGTCAGATGAGTCTGTGATTCCAATCACAAATTAATCTACCTTAGAAAAATTTCTTAAAGGCCAGACCTGTAGGCGGAGCTGTTATTTTTCAGAAAGTAAGGTTTAATTACACAGGCTGCTCAAGTGGTTAATAAAAGCTGGCAAAATTCTCAATGGATATGGTGAAATATGGTTGCTTTTCTAATCCCCAAACAATGCAGGAAGTTATTCCACTTTTCTAGACTGGTTTATCTGATTAGATTATCCCTAATGGAAGAGTCCCTGAAGTCAAACCTCCGTGAAAGGAAAGCAACAAAAATCTCTGCTAATCATAATATCCGTGTTGGTTTAGAAGACATGATGCTTGGCCTTTGACATTCTGTGATTCCATCTCCGCCCCCTGGCCCTGTTCCTATACCTGGAACATATGGCATACAACAGATAGTTGACTATCAGAAGAATTTCAGTGACCAAAACTACAACATGAGAGGGAAATGCTAATTATGACGTTGGTGATATGAAATAGCTGCTTGGAGGGGAAGTGGTTTGTTTTCTCTTCCTAGTATAACAAGCCAGAGAGAATGGAGTTCTTTCCTACAGTTTTTTCACCACCATTGCCTTCTCCCCACCCCAAACCATTCTTTATACTGTGTCGAAACACCCTTCTAAGCATTGCTTTTCACATGCAAACCAATCAAATGTTCAGGGGCACCTTTGCAAAAACTAGACAACTCGACAGGAAGAACAAAGAGCTTGCTTCCTTCGCCCACACCTTTCTTTCATTCTACTCCTCCAGGCTGCTGTGTGAACGCAACCCAACGTGGTCCTCAGAGCTTACATCAGTGATATCTACCTATATACACTTCAGGTATGAATGTCTTCAATCACGGCATGCTGGAGGATAGAAGGGGCGGGGTTCAACATGGGGGAGATGTCAGCTGGGGTTTGGTTTAGATTCTAAATTAATAAGCACAAAGGCAACTTACTAAGTGTAAATGATATGCATTTAAACTTGAAAAACGAGGAGGAAGATCAGGTGAGATGAACATTACAGTTGTGATTGACGCAACAAAATTCACCTCTCAAATTTCTAAGATGCGAATGGGTTTCTTTTTTCTCTTATTCCTGACTTTCCCCCTCCATATACACACATCCTTTTCTGAGTGGTACATTTTGAGAAAACATAGAAAAAGTAAAGCAACCCACTAGCATTGCCCCCCACCCCCTTGCCAGGATGACACCAATTACTTGGAGGGTGTGAGTTCAAAATTGGGTTTTGTGCTTTAACTCAATATATGTATAGTTCTGGGCAATTGGTTTAACTTCTCTACCTGTTAGCTTCTCCAGATTTAAAAGAGGGTAATAATACTTTCCATGCTTATTCTAAGAAATATTTTCAATACATTTTTCCTCCTTCATCTTTTCCCTGCAATAAAATATCACTGTCTTGTATCAAGTTGTTGTTAGGCGACATTGAGTGGACTCTGATTCCTACTAATAGTGACTTGTGACAGAGGTAAACTATCCTATATAATATCGAAACTGCAATCATTTTTAATCATTTTATTGGGGGCTCGTACATGACTTTTCACAATACATACATACAAATACTGTGCAAAGCCCCTTTGCCTGCCTGCTGTTGGCATCATTCTCCATAGCTCTGCTTTTCCACTAGAGCCATTGATTTCCGCGTCTCATCCCTTCCCCTCCCTGCTCCCCCTGTCCTACCACTCCTCATCACTTTATAAATTATGATTATTTTGTTGTATCTTATGTTGCCTGACGTCTCCTTTCACCCACTCTGATGACCATCCTCCAGATAGGAGGTTATGTGTAGATCCTTGTGATTGGGTCCCCCTGTCTATGCCACCTTCCCTCCGCGCATACAGTATCTCCACTCTCACTACTAGTCTTGAGGGGTTCATCAACCCTGGGTTCCCTGAATTTCCAGTTCCCATCTGTACTCATGTACCTTCTCCAGTCCAGCTGAATTTGTAAGGTAGAATTGGGGGTCACGATAGTTGTGGGGAGGAAGCCTTCAAGAACTAGAGGAAAGTTGTTTGTTTCATTGCTACTTCACTGCACCCTGACTGTTCCTTCATCTCTCTGCTACTCCTCTGTAAGGGGGTGTCCAATTGCCCATGAATTGGCCTGGAGTCCCCACCCTGCTCTCTCCCTCATTTGTAGTGATGTGGTTCTTGTTCTTTGATGCTTGAAACCTGCTCCCTTCGACCCCTCTTGATCACACAGGCTGGTGTGCTTCTTCCATGAGGGCTTTGCTGCTTCTGCACTAAACTGCCACTCATTTACCTTCAAGCCTTTGAGACCCCAGACACTTTATCATTTAGTAATTGGGAACCATCAGCTTCCTCCACTCTATTTGCCTCTGTACTTGTTTATTTTCAGTGAAGATATCAGGAGGGTGGGCACATATTGATACGATTTTGGCTCTTCGATGCCTAATACCTGATTCTTTCAACATCCCATGGTTGCAGTCTGGTGTGCTTCTTCTATGGTGGATTTTGTTGTTCTTGAGCTAGATGTCTGCTTATTTACCCTCAAGCCTTTAAGACCCCAGATGCTATATCTTTTGATAGCCATCAGCTTTCTTCACCGCTCTTGCTCATGCCCCCACATGTCCTTAGCAATTTCCTCGAGAAGGTGAGCACACAGTGATAAGGTTTTTTTCTGTTTGATGCCTGTAACCTAATCCTTTCAACACTCCCTAATCACATTGGCTGGTGTGCTTCTTCTGTGTGGGCTTGGCCACTTCTCATCTAGATGGGCTTTTGTTTATCTTCAGGCTTTTAAGATCCCAGACACTATATGCTTTGATAGCTGGGTGTGATCAGCTTTTTTCACAATATTTTCTTATGCACCCATTTTACTTCAGTTTTGGGCAAGTGAGCATCATGGAATACCAGATCCCACATTGAGGGAGCACCTGGGTGAGGTTCCAGGGTCCATTTTGCTACTTTAGTCCTGGACCTATAAATATATGTTCTTAGATTTATTCCCTCCTTATCATAAATAATTATATTTACAAAAGTACATGCCTGTGTTTAGACCTCTGCAAGTGCCCTTTGACTTCTAGTTCTTTCCTCTATTTCCTTCTATCTTCCTCCTAGCCCACCATTATGCTCTGCCTTCATTTGAATTTCAGTACTTCCTCTCGGTTACATTATCCTTGTTTAAGCCTTACCACATGCTCCTTGCCACTGATTCCGGACAATTTACTGCCCACCCCCACCCATCCATGAGTTTGTCCATGCCCCTTTCTTCCCCCTCTCTGATACTCCCCAGGAACTGTCAGACCCATTCTTCTCTCCTCCCTACTATCCTTCCAGGAGTGCTCTCTTCTTGATTTGGTTCATTTTGGGGGGTCAGTTCACATTGCTTCCCCACCATGTGACCCCTGAAATGTCCTCTGCCGAGACTGAAATATTTCTGGGAGCAGATGGCTAAGTTCTGTTTCATTTTCTTCTCAAAGAGGTGATGGGTTCAAATTGCAGACATTTTGATTAGCAGATTGGAACTTTCCTGTGGTGCCACATATCATAAAAAAAAAATTCCATTGCCATTTAATTGCCATCCTACTGGCCCTATCAGATGATATAGAACTGATCCATAGGGTTTCAAAGAGTATACATTTCCACAGCCGGATATAGACTTGTCTTTCTCTCTCAGAGCAGCCGGTGGGTTAACCAGCCAATGCTTAACCCACTATGCTATCAAGGCTCTGTCTTTGAACCAAAGAGTTCGACAAATTAACTTGTGTAGGTATAAATGGCTACACTCCTCAGATGACACATTCTTGTTTAATGAGGCCATCAAGAATTTAATTCTTCTACTGACTTAATAATGACTCGTGTATTGACTAAAAGAGGCAGGAACTATGTGGATAAGGGTGGCCGTGGATAGTGTATTCCCTATAGTAAGTAAATGGCTAAGGATATCTGAAACATTAGCAAAAAAAGTAAAGATAGAGGAGGGTTGAATGTCAAATTCTATGGTACAGAGTTTAAGTACCATATAAGGATGGGATAAGTTGAGGATGAATACTTGACATGGCTTCATGGATATGGTGGCATGAAAAGTAGTTGAAAAGTATGGATTTGGACTGGGAGGCAGGACAGAGGAAGAAATTCTGATTAAGGATGGAAGAAAATGAAGGACATAATATAGGATTTACACCCACATTTTAGCAGGCCAAAGAGAATACAATGCTAGCAGAGGAATGTGGTCCACTGATGTGGACAGTCTCTGGATACACTCACATATGTTCTGTTCATGAAGCATGCTATCCAATTGGAACCTTTAATGACAGACATAACCTAAAAAATGAGGCACCAAGTTGTGGAAATAAATCTTGCCATCCCTCAAAGAGCTAAGCACAAAATTGTTACACAAACAGTAACTCTTCTTCATGGTATATGCCCCAATAAGCTGAGGGCATGAGCACAAACAGAACCCTTCATAGCACAAACTTCCACTGTACTGCTATTATCATGAACTCAGAGGTAGAAACAACTTAAATACCATATGACTGCATAAATAAATTGTGGTTTAGACATACTATGGAATTCTCAACAGCATAAAGAGAAATGAAATTCTTAGGTATGCAACAACATCAAAAAACTATGAAAACATGTTGAGTAAAATGTCAGTCATAACAGGAAAATTATTTTAGGATACCATTTATGTGAAATATCTAGAATAAGCACATTCATTCATGATTACTAGGGTGAGAGCAAAGGGCAAGGAGAATTCTTTGCACAGAGGGTACTGAGATTCTATTGAGGGTGACTGAAAAAATTTGGAAAATGATTATAATAATGGTTGTGAAACTTGCTGAACACAAGCAATAACATTGAGGTGAACGTGTGAGGAGTTTTGAATGGCATAAACATATAAATATGTACCACACACAAATAACAATAAGATGAAAAGGGGGGGAATGAGACATTAAGTCAAAGGGGTTGATCTTCCCAACTTTCCCTTTTTTAAAAAAGAAAAGTCTATTAAAATGTGTTCCAACTTTCATTCCTTTCTGTGCAAATCAATAACTCGAAATGATTATAGGAGGGAGAAACTGCAAACTGGGTGGCTCCATTTCAATGCAAGATTGATTTCAGAAGCTTCAGGGGACCTCTGAAAGTCCCTGAGCACCCGGGAGTATTGGCTGGTGAAAGAGTCACACACTAACTCTGCCTGGATGAAATGTAAACAACAGCTTAAAAATAAGGCATATGATAGCTGGTTTCTCAACAGGGCAATGTAAGTTATGAAAGTCCAATGCCTACAACCTTCACTGGTCCTCTTTGCTCTTTCTGTAGCATAAAGGAGTTAGGGTCTGTTCGCTTGTTCTTTGTTTGTTTGTTCCTTTGGATCAATAAATCAACCAGAAATGATTCTTTATCTGGTCAGAAGAGACACCAGTCAAGCCTCTGTTAAAAACCAGCAAGCCAATTTGTCTTACAACTTCCCACAGTACCCAGATGATATGCACAGTACCTCCATTGTTGTTTCTGTGAGAAGAAGGGATCCTTATTACTTTTCATGAAGAAACTCTTCAAAGTATGTACCCCAGTGATGGTGGATCAATAACCACCTGGATCTTCAGATTAGTACATCCAACATACTCCCACTTAGGTCCGTTCCCTCATCGTTAAGCTTCTGTTTTTCTAATAGCAGCTAACCAACAACTCCATTGGTGCTATTATCTCTGGAGAAATAGGCTTTTAACCTGTCCAGCTTTTTCTCTCCCATTTTAATCTACTTTAATTGTCTCTACAGTACTCTCTGTCTGATAACCAGGTTATTCCCATCCCTCGATGAAGGTCAGAGAGAAGTCACTGGAGGCTTATTCCAGGTGCTTTGCCTTCCGGCTGCCAAGCCTGTGTTAGAGGCCTTTTCTCTGATGCCCACAGCACTGCAGCATGAATCCTCAGATTAGGCTTATCCTGAATACCTGATGCGAGTGCTATAAACAAGAAAACACAAATCATGTCTGAACACTTCTCCTGAGGGGGAGCCCAAGGCATGTGGCAGCATTCGCTTATTCATCTGTATTGTATATGGCATTCCAGGGAGGTTGGGAGGAAGCAGCTAGCAGAATCCTCTTTTCTTATCTGTTGGAAGTAATGCAGGCCCCTAATTCAGCATTTTATATGCCCTGCCTCTTTGGCCAGGGTTCCAAAGAGCTCACATGATGTCACTTTAAAAAAATTCACAAGTCATAATTATGTTTACCTAATAAGCAACCCAGACATTTCAAGAACCAGGATCTATATATGCCCAGGCAGTCCAACCTGGTGATCACACTTGTTGACACACTACGGCTATCTTGGCCCAATCATATGGCTCCTTTTCTGCTGATATCCTCCCACACACCACCCATGGACCATATAACTTAATGAAATTATGGTGAAATCAAAGCCAAGTACCAGGACTGGATACATAATTTGTTGGGGGGAAATAGTTGCGCTCAGGCCCTAGCTAACCCAAGGCAAAAGTGCAAGGCATCTTACCCCAAACTTACCTTCCTCATATCGACCTTTGCAAGCTTAGGCTGTTACCTCGATCCACTTAATGGAAGGGAAACTTGCTCTGGGAACACCAGGGACAATTTCACTCTTTACTTCTCTCATATCTTAACTCACCAAAGGAATATGCAACAACAGGGAATCATTTCTCTTAAAAGGATTGTGAAGTAAGTTCTCATCAGGTAACTTCTTCTCCCAGCAACAAGTTTTCTGAATTACTCAGGAGCCTTGGCGGCATGATGGGACGCACCCTGAGCTGCTCCCTGCCAGATCCATGGTTTGTACCCAACAGTTGCTCCTCACCAGAAAGAGGAGGCTCTCTGCTCCCATAAAAATGTACAGTCTCAAAAACCCGAAGGAGCAGTTCTATTCTGTGCCAGAATGTCCCGGGAAGTGAGTAGCTATCAACTCCATGGCAGTGAGTTTATGTAGATGACGGTGCCTCACACCAGGATAACTTATGCACTTAATAAGGAGCACAGTTTTTAGAAATCACTTAGCATAATAGTTTAACTTTTTTTTAATCAACTGAACTCTTTTAATGGTTCTCAAACTTTCTAAAACCTTGACCCTTTCATACAGCTCATGTTCTGGTGACCACCCCCCAATCATAACTTTAGTTTAGTTACTACTTCATAGCTGTCACTTTACTAGTGTTATCAAAAAGATCGTTCAACCCCCAAAGGGGTCACAGTGGTTGAGAACCTCTGTCTTATATGAAGATGAAAATCTCAAAGCAGATAAAAATAAAGTTCACTTGTAACAAACAAGGGGGCCAGTGGGCATGAAAAATATGGCTACTAGAAGTCCTTCTAAGGTTACCATGGAATGCCTATGACTCTATAGAAAGCTATGGGGCTACAAGCTATGTGATTACCTTGACACTCTCTCCATTCAACACAGGATAAAACCGAGACCCAGCAATGGGAAGGGAGTGGTCCAGGTGAGTGGCAGCCAGCACATTGAGCAAAGCTGGAATCCAAGTTTCCCGCCTCAAGTCAGCATATTCCAGGAATGAGGATCAGAGCACGCTCTCCTCTATGTACTTTACTCGAGTCACTACAGAAAAGACCATCAGGTCTTTGTTTTGAAATGAAGGCAATGTCGTCGAATATATTCAGAAGAACATTGAATAATCTTTCTATGGCATATTTGTGGGGCAGAGAAAATACAGATAACTAAATTGTTGTTAGATACTTCCTGTCACTCCAGAAAACATCTTGGCATTCTGTTGGGTGGCTTTCAAGACAACTACATTTAGATTTCACAATCACATTTGGGAGGCTTTGTGGACTTGAGGGTTTCAAATTAATGTTCCTATTATCTGGTGTGTGTGTGTGTGTGTGTGTCTGTGAGTGTGTGTAAAAGCTTACACAGAACATTGGATTGCCACTTAAGAATTTATACACGTTATGTTCGGTGACATTGATTCCAATCTCCACAAGGCAACTGCACTCTCCCAATTGCCTCCCTGGTTCTCCCATTTCCATGTTTCCTTCTCTCCTACTTAGTCCTTCCTACCTTATGAACTCTGTTTCAGACTAAGCAATTGCCCTTTTGATCTCCTACATTTGAGTACACTGAGGAGAACTGTCCTCCTTACTGGTACTATTCACTTTATAGGCCTATCGATTGGTCCAGTCCATGTTTGAGGGGTGCCTTAGGTGATCTACTGCCTATTGACAATGGATTACACTCTGTGGCGCAGAAAATTCCCAGTAAAACACGGTCATGATTTAACACCTTACATTTTGTAGCAGAATAGAAGCTTCTCTGAACTCCAATGAAAATAAAACGAAGTTGTGCTGGGTCTAATAATGAAAGCTAACAGAGTCCGTCATGCCATAGAATTTTTAGAAAACATACCTAAAATGATTCCCTCTTGAGTCAAGTTAATCTTTGTAGGGAGTCAAAGGGAAAGAAATCCAAAGAAGTTTAGCACTAAGCAGAAAAACTTATTTTTCCATAAGCTTAGGAGACGTATTAAGAGAAGCAAACACATCAGCTTACAGGGCATTTATATATAAAACATGTTAATCAGCTCAGGACTGTTTCTTCCTCATATTTGCTGGATAAAATGAACCAGTGACTGTGTGTCATGCTTCTGCTCTAATGGGAATTACAGACAAAATAAACCCACTGCCATAGAGTTGCTTCTAACTCTGTGACCCCATATAAGGTTTCAGCAGCTGTAATTTGCACCGGAACAGATGCCTCTATCTTTTGTCCACAGATCAGCTGGTGCTTTGGAACATCTGATCTTGTGGTTAGTCCAGAACTTACTAGGCTTTTAGATTAACAGTAGAAGTTGGTTAGTCTCTCTTCTTCCTCGCCTGTCCCACAGTCACAGGTCATGTTAACTTCAGAATACTTACTCTCAGGCTATATCCCTGCTCTTATCAGTTATCTTCCCCAAATTTTTTCATTCCTATTTTAGTATATGTGCTGCTGAAGCGAGAACCTTCCAAAAATATTTTCGACTCATTAGGACTCCACACGATGAAGTAAAACTACCCAATTGGGTTATCTAGGGTGCATCTTTACAGATATGGATCTTAAAATCTTTCCCTTGTGGAGCTGCAGGTTGGTCTTGAATCACCAGACCTTCAGTTAACAGTAGAGCAATAAACATTGGTGCCACAAGTTTCTTCAAAGTCAGACTAGATTTACAGTTTTACTCCCATAGCCTCATAGACTTTTCTTTAATATCCATGGCCTTTGAATTGATTCTGACTCATAGAGTAGAACTGCTACTTAGGGTATCCAAGAATGTCAGTCTCTATGGAAACTGCCTCATTTTTCTCCTGTGGAGCAGCTGGTGGCCTCAGACAGCTGACCTTTTGATTAGTATCCCAAAGATTGAAACATGACCTAATTCCTATCCATCTCATTGTTGGTTCCTTCACTGTCCAAGAAGAATACTGCTCACAAAGGAGAGAAATTGATAGGAAAAGAAAAGTTGGGATTATGAGTTTTACTAAGAAAACATGGTTAATGCATGATTGTTGATTGGCATGATTAAATCCTAACATCACGTCTAAAATGAGATATGCCTTAGAATACTTACTGAAGCAATTGTTTAAGGGAGAAAGTTAAGCATTTATCTCATTAGGAAGAGTATTTTTTGTCGTATTTAAAAAATTACCTTCATATTCCTGATGTTAGGAACGATCATGTTGTCAAGAAAGACCACACCCTGGAGAAGGATATCATGGATGGCTAAAGTAGTAGTGGGGTAACAAAATGATGGGAGGCCATCAGTGAGATGGAGTGACACAGTATCTGCAACAATGAGCTCAAGCATAGGAATAAGAGGGAAGAGAGTGCCAGAGCTGACAGTGTTTCCTTCAGTTATGCATAAGATCACTTGGGTCAAAACTGACTCCATGGCACCTAACAATGCCAACAGTCTTGAGGTATTATCCGTTTTATGCCATGAAAGTTAGCTATGGTCTAGGGTAGTGGTTCTCAACCTGTGGGTCATGACCTTTTCACAGGATTTGACTGATTTGTAACAGTAGCAAAATTATAGTTATGAAGTGGCAATGAAAACAATTTTATGGTGGGGGGTCACCACAATGTAAGGAACTGTATTAAAGGGTCGCTGCATTAGGAAGTTTGAGAACCACTGGTCTAGCATGTCATAATAGCGAGGTCAAATGAAACAACCCTATTTTTAAGCCTGGGTGCATGAATATGTTGAAATAGTAAAGAAACCAAGCAATTATTTAACTCTTTCTGATTCTAAATGTTTAGTTAAGGATTCAGGCATTTGAACAGATGCTAAAATATGACTTATAAAATATATTTTAAAATAAATAATATGTAACATGGATAATCTCAGAAATTATTTGCGAAATTTAAGCTTTCATACCAATTTATAAAGTTTTCCCTTACCTAACCTATAGGGTTGATATGATATAGAATCAACTTGATATCAATGAATTTGGTCTATCCTGGGTTAACTTTACCTACTCAAGGCTCCTCAAGTTTTGTGTTTCCTTCTGTCTGAACCTATCAACTTGTCTATTGACTTATGAATCTCTACTCTAACATCCTTGAGGACAGGACCCAAACTTCCTAATATCTGTAACTCCTTATTGAAATTTTGAAATCGACTTTTCACGGTAGTCATCCCCAACTTGTAATACTGTGGTGGCTTTTGTGTTGCTGTGCTGCTATAAACTAAGTTGCCAGTATTTACACTGCTGGCAGCGTCACACAAATCAAGCAGGTTTCAGCAGAGCTTCCAGACTAAGAACAGTCTACAGAGAATGGGCAGCCTTCCACTTCTGAGGAATCAGCCAATTAAACATTTACGTTGACTTGAAAGGCTGTCAGATACTGAAAAGCACATAATCAGAATCAGGACATTAGAGCAGATAGTGCCAGAATATGAGCTGCTCAGTTTTTAAGACACTTAAAATGTAACTGAGGTTGAGCTGCTGCTTTTTCAAAGTATAGTCAAGCATATTGACATTTGCTGATGGGCATGACTCAAAATGAAAAGAAACAGCTGCAAACATCAATTGCTAATCAGAACTTGGTATGCAGTAAGTATGAAGACAGGAAAATTAGAAGTTGTGAAAAAATGAAAGGGAAGACATAAAATATATTCTAAGCATTAGTGAGCAGAAATGGAACAATTTTGGACATTTTGGATCAGAAAATCATATGGTTGACTATACTGGGAATGAATGGAATAGCATTGCACTCATTGTTTTTCTTTTCCTTTTGTAGGCCTCTGGTGGTCGTGGGCGCTACCTGCTCCTGAGAGCTGCCGCTGGATTTGAACCGCCAAGCTTGCGGGCTGCAGTTCTGCACTCAACCACTTACGCCACTGGGGCTCAGCCCGCACTCATTGTGAAAAAAGATATTTAAAGGTCTGTCTTGAAATATAATGCTATCTGTGATGGAATTATATCTATCCTCATTTAGGGAAATCCAAACAATACAACATGGTCGATGAAAGGACTTGACACAGTAACTGCAACAATGAGCTCAAGCACAGGGAAAGTTTTAAAGATGATCCAGCACTGTACAGTGTTTAGTTCTGTTATGCATAAGGTTGCTATGGGCTTGAACCAATTCTAGCACCTAACAACAATAAAAATATTATTCAAACGTATGCATTAATCACACATGCTCATGGGGAAGAGTTGAAGAATTCTGAAGACCAATGACTTCGGTCTAAAGTTAAACAAATATTCAACAAAGATTCATTGATAATTATTGCCAATTGTAATGCAAAATTTGGAAACAAAGAGGAAAGAACAATAGTTGGAAAATGTGGTTTTGTGGATAGAAATAAAGCCAAGAATGCATGGCAGGATTTTGTAAGACTTGTTCATAGCAAAGACCCTTCTTCAGCAACACAAAACTTAACTACACATAGGGCTGAGCTCTGGTGGCACAGTGTTTGTGTGCGGGACTGTGGTCCACAGGGTTGGCAGTTCAAACCCAGCAGCAGCTCTCAAGCAAGGCTGGGGCCTCGTACTTCTACCCGGGGGCAATGATGCCCACAAAAAATTAACTATAAAAAAAAAATTGGGCTGAGCCCCGGTGGTGTAGTGGTTGTGCGCAGGACTGCGGCCCACTGGGATGGAGGTTCGATTCCAGCTCCCAGGAGCAAAGGCTGGGCCTCCTACTCCCACCACCTGAGGGCAGTGATGCCTAAAAAAAAAATTAAAAAAAATAAAAAATAAAAAAATTAACTATACACATGAACTTCTCCAGAGAGAACACCCAGAAATCAAATTGATTACCTCTGTGGGAAGAGAAAATGGAGAAGCTCTGCATTAGCAGCTAAAACCAAGCTCTGGGCTGACTATGGAACAGACCATCAATTGCTCATATGTAAGGTCAAATTGAAGATGAAGAAGATTAAAACAAGTCCATGCGAACCAGAATACTGCCTTGAGTCTATCCCACGTAAATTCAGAGAACATCTCAATAATATATTTGTTACATTGTACACTAATGATAGAAGACCCAATGACCTGTGGAGTCAAGAACATTATCAATGAAGAAAGTCAAAGCTCAGTAAAGTGATTCATAAGAAAAAAAATCAGCATGTAAGTCAGAAGAGACTCTGAAAATTGCTCTTAATCTTAGAGTAGATAAAGAACATGGATGAAATTATCACATCGAGGTCAACAGAAAGTTTCAAAGGCCACCTTGAGAATAAAAAGTCAAATATTATAATGAAATGTTAAAATTACTAGAGTTAGAAAAGCAAAGCGCAAGACCACTCTCAGTGTATCTAAACTGAGAGAACTAAAGAAAATATCCAAACCTTGGGTTGCAAGAGTGTAAAATACAGAGTGGAAATATCCTTGTGAGTTTCTGAGGCTAAAACTCTTTGCGGGAGAAGTAAATCCCATGTTTCTCCTGCTTAGTGCTTGGTGACTTGGAACTGTAAGTCTTCGAATTAACAGCCCAATGCATAACTCCTTTAACTGACCCAGAAGAATGCTCAAATCATAGAACAGTATCATTATTATTACATGGAAGTAAAATTTTGCCGCCGGTCATCTAAGAACAGTTGCAGAAGTACATTGATGGGTAGTGCAGGAGCTTCAGGATTCAAATGAGGATGTGGAACAAAAATGTCATTGCTGATATCTGAAGGTTCTTGACTAAAAGCAGAGAACACCAGAAATATGTTTGCTTGCATTTCATTGAGTATGCAAAGCCAATCAACTGTGCAGATTACAAAAACCTGTGGATTACCTTGAGATGAATAGAAATTGCAGGAGATTTCATTGTGCTCATGAGGAACCATAGACAATTGTGTGAACAGGACAAGGGGAGGCAGTACACGGTTTAAAATCAGGAAAGATTGCATTCTATCACCATACTTATTCTATCTCTATTCTGAGAAAATCATCAGAGAAGCTAAATTATCTGAAGAAGAATGTGGCATCGGATTGGAGGAAAGTGTATTAATAAGTTGTGATATACAGAAGACACAACCTTGCTTATTGAAATAGAGGAGGGCTTGAAGCACTACTTGAAGAAGATCAAGGACTACAGCCTTCAGTATGGATTAGAATTACACCTCCCAGCAACATGGCAATCTTGGGAGGTGGACACACACAGTTACAATATTATGGTAGTTTCCTCATACTTGTGATGAGGAAGGCTTTTTTTTCCCTAATGGACTCTTATTTGCAATTGCCTTCGAGAAGCAGTTTATAAGCCAATCAAGGAAACCAGCCACACAATTTATAATCATTCCTAATACACTATCTGGGACAGATAGATTGCTGAAGAGTAGATAAAAATTTAGTCCACATTTCAATAGGTTGCAATGAACAAAAATCAATCTTCTGATTCATAGAGCCTTGTTGCTTCTTCAGCACAGAGTGGCGGATGAAAATTAACCCTTATGTTAATTTTAGGATTGAAATGTAGGGGTGCGGTCTAGCCTGTTAATCTGGAGATAGCCATTGAGTAGCCTATGAGGCCTGTATGTGGGCATGGCTTTCTCCTGAGACTTCTGGGAAATCTCGCGATATTTCCCTCGTGAAGATGAGAAGCTATCTCCCTGGTTGTTGGGAATTAAGTCTCAGAGATGAATAACCACGGACAAAACAAGATGGCAGCGTCCAAAAAGCTGGAGGAGCCGGCAGAGAGACCACACGGCTTTGCCCTGATGGAGCCAGATCTCTGAAGCTGGAGTGGCATGCTGTTGATGGACCCTGAGCCCTGGAAGCGAGGAGCCATGGGGAGACCCCTGTCAGCATCGGGATTCTGCACCCACTGACATGTGACTTTGTGAGTCGGAAGGCGACTTTATAGACTGATTTCGGGCATATGGGTTAATATCGAACTTATGGCTTTGAACTAGACTGGGCTCAATATCCCGTTCCTCTTGTATATAAACCTTTTCCTTATATCCATATGCATGTCTATGAAATTTGTTCCTCTAGCCTCACCAAACTAATACAATGATCAAGGACTACAGCCTTCAGTATGGATTAGAATTACACCTCCCAGCAACACGGCAGTCCTGGGAGGTGGGCACACACAGTTACAATATTACGGTAGTTTCCTCATACTTGTAGCGAGGAAGTTTTTTTTTCCCCTAATGGACTCTTATTTGCAATTGCTTTCAGAAGCAGTTTATAAGCCAATCAAGGAGACCAGCCACACAATTTATAATCATTCCTAATATACTATCTGGGACAGATAGATTGCAGAAGAGTAGATAAAAATTAGTCCACATTTCAATAGGTTGCAATGAACAAAAAGTAATCTTCTGATTCATAGAGCCTTGCTGCTACTTCAGCACAGAGTGGAGGGTGAGAATTAACCCTTATGAACTCTGATCAGAATTTACCATGCAAGAAGTATTAGTAGACAGAAAACTCTTTATGAGAAAAAATGTAAATTAATAAGAAATCTGGATATCTGTAAAATATACATAAAAGATTTGTCTTTAATAATAATCTTGTAGTCCTATCAACTGACAAACAGGAACAGGAAAGACACAGATGTGGGAAGCATCCATCTTTTGCAAATGTGCCACATAATCTATTACATAGGTAATAGCATTTAACTTATGAAGGACCAAGACTTTGGTCCACCCCAAAATATTTTCCCTTTTGAAAACATAATTCTCAAAGTTACATTGCAACATTTCTTTGTACTGAAGAATCCTTTGTTAAAATAAATATATCCTTCAAAAGAAAATAAATCATGATGTACTCGAGATTTATTATACATTTGACTTCATTCTGTAGGGCTCTTTTTTAAATTACAGAATAATCTATAGGGGCTGAGCCCCAGTGGCTTAGTGGTGTGCACGGGACTGCGGCCCACTGGGATGGAGGTTCAATTCCATCTGCACAGGGGCAAAGGCTGGGCCTCCTACTTCCACCACCAGAGGGCAGTGATGCTTAAAAAATAATAATCTATCGGGATTGACCAATAAATCTTAAGGGAAGTTCTTTTGGTCTCTAGAAAGGTTTTCATGCAAAACATCCAAGCATCAATTAAAACAAAACTACTTATTTTCTAAGATATCAATTTTACTGTTAAGTGAATCATTGTAGAGAAAAGTATAGAGAAAACCAGTTCCACTTTTTAAAAATGTTGATGTTGGCTAAGCCCCGGTGGCATAAGTGGTTGAGTGCGGGATTGCGGCCCATGGGCTTTTCGGTTCAAATCCAGCGGTGGCTCTCAGGATGCAGGGCTGGGTAGCTCCCACGAGCACCAGAGGGCAGTGATGCCCCTCCAAAATGTTGATGTTAATGTAAATATGTTAAAGATTTCCCAAAATACATTTTATATTGAGCATATTTTGTATCATAAAACTATGGACAATTTATAATTCATCAGGAATATATCAAAGTTAGGAACATCATAACATTATTGAAAATTTACATACATGAAGTTCACAAGACATAGCTTCTATTTCTTATATGTGCAGTCTAGTCAACTAAGTACTATGTATAATCGGCACATGTTATTTGTCATGTTATTTGTCATAGTCTTCGCTGAATCCTTATTCTGCTCATGGTTTGCTTGAAGCACAATTTCAGTTAATGTCTTTATGAAAGCAACATATAGTCTGGCTCACAGTTTATATCCATAGTTTCCATTTATTGAGTGCCTGGCACACACACATACATATGCACAATCACTTGTTCTATCCATATTGTATTCTTGCAAAATATGTTTGGAGTGACTCATTCCACAGGTAAAGAAACCAAGTCGTTGAGTAACTTGCTCAAGACCAGACAGTCGTCAATTGCAATATGGGAAACCAAATCTAGCTTTATTTGTTCAGAAATGCCATGCTGAAAAGACTATTATAAGTTTCCTTCTTAGTGGAAATGTCTGAATGGCTTCATCTTTAAATGCCTTGTGGACTGCTGTTTTAAAACAAAAGAAAGTAAAATAGAGCACCTTCAAACTTCAGGTACCCAAAAAGAAACCAGTTGCCATAAAATTTGATTCAGACTCAGTGGCTTTGTGTGTATAAGATTAGAAATATGCTCCAATGGGCTTTTGATGGCTGGTTTTTCAGAGGTAGATTGCTAGGCTGACCTTTCCAGACAATTCCAGGTGGACTCAATTGTCCAACTGTCAGTTAGCCTTCAGGGCATTAACCACTTACCCCTCCCGGGGATTTCTTTTGGTCTTGTAAACCCGGTAACCCATTGTATTGCAAGTTAATTCTGATTCAAAAGGACCCTTTAGGACAGAATAGAGCCGCTTTACAGGATTCCCAAGTAAGAATAGAGTTATATCTCTTCTCCTGAAGAACAGCTTGTGGATTCAAACTTGGAACAATTGAGTTAGCTACTAAACACTTGCCCACGCCCACTATGCCACCAGGGCTCCCTTTTAGGCCTCATACGCCCTGGTTATTCAGTTTAGTGTCCTATTTTCTCACTTTCCCTTTGGGTAATGGTGGCTTTCATAAGTGGATAATCAATTTTCGAAATAAATTTTATTTTCATGGATATTTTATTTTTAAAAACAGGTACATCTTAATTCCCAAATCTTGAATTATAGCAAAGGTTATGTACATATTTATGGTGCTATCTGGATTTAGTTTAAAATAATAAAAATTAGCATGGATCTTATTATGAAGATAGTATTTAATAGCATCTTTTAACAGACACAAGGACACTATTTTTTATGATTCTCCAAAAAATTATTAAACCAACTGATTTCAAAGTAATGGATTAAAAAAAAAAGAAAGCCAGTCATGTGATGTTCCAAAATGGCAAGTATAGGTTCTAGCATATTACCACTCACCATGACTAATAGTAAATTTTAGCATGGTAAGATGTGCTAAAAATGCATTTTTAATCTTTGTTATAGGACCATCATCAAGTAACTTGCTAATTGCCCTTTCCTCCTCAAGGTGTTTATCTTTTTCTAATGTTTATCTTTAGTATTTATACAAATACATATCTTCACTATGCAAAGAAAGGTTGCTGAAAAGTATCGAAAACATATTGATAAAGTCACACATTCTCTAAAATGCTTATTTCCAAGCAAGTCAATGAGCCCTATGAACTGTGCCCTAGATTCCCATTGGCAGCAAATAATGCTTTCATGGTAAACATGTTGGATCAGCTGTTGACTATGAATTGCAGGATTAGCAGTTCAAAGCCAGCAACTGCTGCTCAGAGAGAAAGAAGAGGCTGTCAGCTCCTCTAAAAACTTAGAGCCTTCCTCCTACCCTGATGCCATATCATTCCTCAGATATTCCAGCTTCTCTGATGATGGGTTCAGCATAAAAATGGAATAAGTATGGTGAGAGGATACCATCCTGAGTACACCTTTTCTGTTATCAATCACACAGTATGCCCTTGTTCTGTTTGTACAACTCCTTCTTGATCCATGTACAAGTTTCCCATGAGCACAATGACGTGTTCTGGAATTACCTTTCTTCTCAATCTAATTCACAGTTCATTATGGCCTACACAGTTGATTGCCTTTGTATAGTTATTAATAAACAAGCAACCATCTTTCTGGTATTCTCTGCTTTGAATCAAGATGCATCTGACATCAGCAATGATATACCTTGTTTCATCTCCTCTGAATATGGCCTGAACTTCTGTCAGTTTCTAGTGAATGTACTAAGGCAATCATGAGTTGACTTCAGCAAAGTTTTGCTTGCATGCAATATCAATGATATTCTTGGTCTATGATTTGAATTTTCTGTTGCGTCACGTTTCTCTTTCAGAGTCAGTTGGCAAAGTATCTGTCTTCCAAATTTCCTGGCATTGACAAATAAGTGCTTCCAGTGTTTCTTTAGCATTCTCAAACATTTGAAACTGTATTATATCAATTGCCGGAGCCTTTTTTGTATAAGTAAGCATTCAGTGAAGCTTGAACTTCTTTCTTCAGCACCGTTGGTTCTTGCTCATAGGCTATCTCCTGAAATGGTGGGGAGTTGATAGAGTAAATCTGTATTCTTTCCATTTTCTTGTGATGCTTCCCGCATTTTTTAATATTTTGAGTATATAATCTTTCACTATTGTATCTCTAGGTTTGAATTTTTCTTGAATTCATTCATATGTGGTGAGAGTGTTATCCCCTTTAGGCTATATCATTATAGACATGTGGCATCTCTATTTCCCCGTATATGCTTTCTTCTACATGTCTAACCTGTTAATTATATCTTAAAGTGATTGCCTTAAAACACATCCTTATTAACATGATTTTATTAGCGTGACAAAGAAAATTCTTCTAAATAGGATTACATCCAAAGCTAAGTTGTTCTGCATCATCAGATTCCAGCCTATGTGATAAGAGGAGAGCTGCCCACTTGATTTCCTAGATGATTAGCTTTAAGAAGAACAGATGCATTTGAATTGTGATGCTGACATAAAGAAAAGAAAGAAGAAGGAGGAGGAGATGGGGAAGGGGAAGGAGAAGGAGAAAGCATATGCCACGGTCTCCCAAAAGAACAAATACCTCTGTCTGGAAGACATAAACCCAGAATACTCTTAGAAACAAAGGTGACAAACTGAGACTTCATCTCATATACTTTGAACATGCTATCAGGAGGGATGAGAAGAAGAGTATCATGCTTGATAAATGAAGGTTCAGTGAAAAAAAAAGGAAGACAATTACAACAATGAGCTTAAACATGGCAATACCTACGAGGAAGGGCCAGGCAGTACTTTTTTTTTCTACTTAAGAGTCACAGTGATTTGAAACTGGTGCAGTGGCACCGAACAACATTTTTTAAGGGAGCAGATTGTCAGCTGTTTTTCCCCACAGAACCTATGCATGAGTTTATACTGCTGGTGTTTTTGTTAGCCAGGTAGCTGTAAACCATTGGAGCACAAAGATCTCCTTAAAAACAGGTAAAATGTAACCCCAACCCACTGCTATTGTTTTAACTCCAATTTATAGCACCCCTTTAGGAAAATATAGAACTTCTACTTGAAGTTTCCAATAATAAAATTTTAGAGGAGCAGACAATTTTGAATCACCATCCTTACCAGGGTTAGGATTTATAAATCATGGTTTTATGAAACACAATTCAACTTAGAACAAGAAGAATCATTCTATTTGATGCATTTTAATGTATCACTACTTTTCAAAGTTTTCATGTTCTCTCCCACAATGATACTATTTACCCATCCAAACTTAATAACATTAAGAGCATTCATGAAAAAGAGCATGTAGTAAGCCATCACTATATGACAGGTAGGGGATCTTGGGTGACACAAACAGTTAAGCACCCAGAAATTAGTTAAAATGTTGACAATTCAAAGCTACACCAAAGCACTGTGGAAGGCAAAACCTGAGAATTCACTTCAGCCTTAAAAATCATGCAATGTAAGTTCTACTATACACACATGGGGTCACCATGAGTTAGAATAGAATTAACAACAATCAACAGCAACACATGGCAGGTATTTTATGCATATGTAAATTTTCATCCCCCTCCCCCATTTTACTGCCAGAACATAAACAGGTACAGGAGGAAGGTTTGTGTTAGGCACTGATGTAGTCATTTTAAAAATCCCTCACAACTTTGTAAGTAGGTCTTATCACCAATGTAAGAAATGCATTGTGATCTATAAAGAAACAAATTGATAACGGAAACTCTGAAAATGTAAGAAATAAGGCTCTGTGACTTTAAAATGCTAGTCAAGATACAGATTATCCCAGGACAATCATTCCAGGGAGTTCATCTAACCATCATGGACTTTTCTAGGAAATATGGAGTTCATGAAAAAAATTAATTCTGCTCTCAGTTTTCTTCCTTTCAAATTCGTCTACAAAATCTTTTATCAAAACATTCAATAACTGTAGCAGGGAACCATCTAGTTCTTCTGGTCTTAAGGCTGAAAAGTAATGGTCTATGGAGGTCATTAGCCACACATTCCACCTTTTGTCTTTATTCCTTATTCATTTTCTTCCTCTGCTGATCCAGGAAAAGAGATCAATTGTGGTGCCTTGGATAGCTTTTTATATGCTCATAAGACTGCAAACTCTTAATGAACCCCAAACTCTAAGCCAAATGTCATGACATGTTTGGTTTTACATAATGCAACTTCAGTAGCTACTTCTTTTTGTCATTGTAAATATATGTGTCACACAATTTTTGCTTTTCAACTTCATATATGTGTACAATTTGTTTACAGCAATTACAATAATTTTGCTATGCAACTCAACTCTTAATCGCTGCAATATTTCCATCATGATGATTTCCTTCTTTCCCTCTCTGTCACCCCTAATAACCATTAATGCATTTTGTTCTCCATACAATGTCTCCAGGGGTCTTCTTGAAGTCAAAAAGAGTTAAGCTTAACAAGAAAAAATAAAGTCGAATTTGTGCATTGTGATCTATAAAGAAACAAATTGATAACAGAAACTCTGAAGATGAGCTAGAAACCTTGGGAGACAGTGAATTGGTGTTCATAGGAGAGGAACACCTTAGAAAAGAAAGGTAAAAATGGTGTGTAATTCATAGTAACTCAAATCCAATGTCATTAAATGGCACGTGTAGAAATTATGGAGTTTACTATGTTTTATGGCATATATTTTCAACAAACACAAAATAAATAATGTCTCAAAGTTAGCAGTGGAGGCAGAATTTGAATCCAGGTTTCTATAATTCAAGGCACTTTGGTTGTGCTGAGGATTAAGCTTTAGACTGCTAACGGGAAGGCTGGTATTTCAAATCGATGAGCTGCTCTGAAGAAGATAGTTTTTCTACACCATCATATACGGTTATTGTGGTTGGAACTTACTCAATGGGAGGGGCCTTTGGGGTTTGTTTTATATGACTCTGTACTCTGTCTAGAATATAAGCTGTTTTTTGTCACTCACACACACTTGTAGAAGAATAGAAGTATTTTTCTGAAATTTTAAAATAAATAAAAAGACAAGAGGTACAGAAAGTTAAGTAATTAGTCTTAGATCCTGCTATAAGTTAATGAGATTCCTTAACTGAAGATCTAGGAAAGATATCCTAAACCAGTGTTTCCCACTAGACAGTATCTAACTTATGGGTTGTGTCTGCCAGGTCTACATAGGCAGCACAGCACTCATAAATAAAGTATAAAATCTAGACTAATGAGATTCTGAGGTTGACAACTTAAATATAAGAGACATTTAACCTCAAATTCTGATATTAAAGCTCTTATAGCAAGATTAATTTTCACTAATTGTATACATATATTACTTCCTTTCTTTGCTGGGCTGTAAATTATCTCCTTTAGAGACATTATGATGATAAGAGGAAAAAGGCTAGAAGAACTTAGAAAAATCCATGACATGTTATCATCATAAAAACTCTCATACAAGATACCCCAACTTTTTAGTTGAAAGCTGAATAGGGGAAATATTTTAGAAAAGAAACTATAGAAAAAAAGAAAAAAAAGAAACAATAGAAAACCCAGAAATCAAGGGCTGTGTTTATTTCCTAGTAGAGAAGATATAAAAATTGCAAATATTTTCCATAAGGTATGAAAATAACAATTTGTCAATCAATATGAGTTGATGATGACTGTGGGTGGAGATGGCAGGCAGTAAAAGAAAGGCTGCTTGGTGATTATTTAAACTTTACATGTTACTGATAGTATGTATCCTATTAAAGGAAATGCTCTGCACGTGCGTGTCTGGACTTCTAGCCACTTTCAAATAGTTCATTCATGTTTGAAGGAGCCTAATAATCCACTCTCCTATGTTCACAGAAGGGACCAAATGCTATGCTTTGCATATGTTTTGGCTGCCATCTTTGCTCGAAGTACCACTGCTTATTTACTAAATGAAACATTAAAGCCATTGTCCTTGAGTGGAACCTATATAGATAGGGTTTTCAAGACTTTGTAAATCTTTGTTATTCAGGGTCCAAAACCCCACTAGCAAGATATCTAGCTGATAGCCATATAAACTATAAGCTACTTCAGAAATGACTTAACCCTGTGGCCCACTGGGTTGGAGGTTCAAATCCAGCAGCAACAATGGGCCTCCTACCCCCACTACCAGAGGGCAGTGATGCAAAAAAAAAAAAAAGAAATGACTTAACCAAACCAGAGTGAAGCCCTGGTGTGTATACATACACATGTTTTTGAAAATGCTAGTATTATTTTAGTTATCTAATGTTGCTCTAACAGCAATACTACATGTGGGTTGTTTTAAAACACAGAAATATATTTTCTTCACAGTTTAAGAGGCTGGAAGTCAGAATTTAGGTTTTCAACCTTAGGGGAAGGCATTTTTTCTCTGTGGGTTCTAGAGGTAGATCCCTTTCGCTTTGAGCTTCTGCTCCTGGGTAATCTTCATGTGGCTTGGCATCTCTCTTCCCTCATCTCTGCTTTTTCCAAATGCTTCTTTGGATTCTTTTACTTTTCAAAAGAGATCAATAGACAAAAGAAACTAATCTGATCTAATTAACAGAATACAGAAATAATAAGGACAACGCATTCCTTAATGGGGTTATAACCATAGGCATAGACTTTAGGCATTATAACATATTTGGTGGGGATTCAATGTAGCATGTTACATTTAACTAATTTATTTATATGAAAAAGAGGTTGAAAAGGTTCATTGAGAATTATAGAAATTAAGGTGGGGCACAAAATGGCTAAAGTAGAATGAAAATGATGATGACAACAACTGTACAAATGTGCTTGACCTAATGGGTGGATATATGGATTGTGATAAGGGTTGTACGAGCCTCCAATAAAATGATTTTAAAAACAATTATAGAGATTATGAGTTACCATGGTCATCATTAATTCACTAAACACATCTTTAACATGGATATATATATATATATATATATATATATATATATATATAATTCCATAGTCCTAAACCACCAGCCACTCTAAAGATTAGACCATCTTTAGAAACCCATAAGGACAGTTCTACTCTATCATATGGAATTGCTATGTGTTGGAATAGACTGAATGGGAGTGAGATATATATCTCATTACCATTGGGCCTATATCTAATTATATATGCCATATATAATGTATACCTCAAATTAATATCTGAATCTATTTTTCTATATTTACAAACTGGTTGATTATCATAAACACAGCTGTTCAGGTCCACGAATCTATCCTTGGTAGAAATATGAGGCCCCATAAAGGTTTGCAATTTCACAAATTCAACAGAGTGGTTCTACTGTCATATGCTGTATCCATGATTTGGAATAAGGAATTGATGACAGTGGGATTCACAAATACATACAGAGTAGTTGTTCAGTTTAGGCATGAAAAATACCATTCAGAAACATTAATTACACTCACAATGTTGTATAGCCAATAACTGTGTGCAAAACATTTTCATTACCACAAACAGAAACACTGTATCCATTAAATAGTAATTCCCCATTTGCAACCACCTCCAGCTGCTGATAATCCCTATTGAACTCCTGTCTCTCTTTATCTATTCTAGATATCTCATATAAGTGTGCTGATACAATATTGATTCATTTGTGTCTGGCTTATTTCTCTTAGCACAAGAATTTCAAAGTTCAACCATCCTTGAACAAACATTTATCTGACTCTCAAAAAAAGTTACAGTCTTGAAAATCCAGAGGGGCAGTTTTTACTCTGTCTTTTGGGTGGCTATAACTTGGAATAAGTGAGTGGAAGTGGAACCATACACTAAGAGGAGCCCTGATGCGAACCCCAAGGTCCACAGTTCCAGGGAAGAACAGGTAAGGTTGTCTACTCCCAGGGGGCCTGGTAGGACTTGATAAAGGGTAATGTAACCAAGAGGAATTACTGAAACTCAAATGAAGGCAGAATATGATAGTGGGACAAGGGGAAAATAAAAGGAAATAGAGGAAAGGACTAGGGGACACAGGGCATTTATAGAAGTCTAAATACTGGCATGTACATATGTAAATATATTTATATATAAAATAGGGATGTAGATCTATGAACATATTTATATGCTAAGTGTCAAGGTAACAGACAGACATTGGGCCTGTATTAAAGTACTCCCTCAATGCAAGAACACTTTTTCTAATAATCTGACATGACAGTCTGTGATGCTCACCTTCCCAACACAATCACTGAAGACAAAATGGGTGTGTAGCAAATGTGGTGAAGAAAGCTGATAGTGCCCAACTATCAAAAGGTAAATTGTCTGGGGCCTTAAAGACTTGAAGATAAACAAGAGGTCATCTAGCTCAGCTTACAAAGCCTATAGAGACGAAGCTCACTAGCCTGTGCAATCATGAGGTGTCAATGGGATCAGGAATCAGAAAACAAAGACCCATAACAAAAATTCATATTAATGTGAAAGGTGGGGAGTGTGGAGTGGACCCACAACTCGTCTGTAGACAATTGAACATCCCCTTACAGCAGTCACAAGAAAGAGGCAAATCAGTCAGGGTGCAGTGTAGTACCTATGAAACATATGACTTTCCTTTAGTTTTTTAATGCTGCCTCCCCACAACTATCATGATCTCAATTCCATCCTATAAATCCTGTTAGACCAAAGCATGTACACAGGTACAGATAAGAGCTGGAAACCCAGGGAATCCAAGAGAAATAAACTTCTTAGACCCAATAATGAGAGTAGGGATACAAGGAGGGGAAGGGGAAGGTGTGGAGAGAAGGGGGGAACTGATCACAATGATCAACATATAATCTGGGGGATGGACAGCAAAAAAGTGGGTGAAGAGAGACACCTGTCAGTGTAAGACATGATTTTTTTAAATAAATGATCAAGAAGTGTGCCTGAGGGAGGATGGGTGTGGAGGGAGGGGAAAAAGGAGTAGAGGGCTCAAGTAGAAAGAAAATGTTTTAAAAATGATGCTTGCAACAAATGTAAACATTATCGACACAATGGATGTATGTATGGTTTGTGTTAAGAGCTGTATGAGCCTCTAATAAAATTATTTTTTAAAAGATAATAAAATGTATTCATTCATAAACTTTAAAAAAGATTCTCCATCCCACTGCCGCTGAGTCATTTCTGACTCACTACAACTGTATAAGACAAGGTCTGAGACTGTAACTCAAACAAGCTCACTGCTTTGGAGTTAATACCAACTCATAGTCAATCTCCTATGGATTTCTGAGATGGCAACTGTTTATGGAAGTAAATAGTCCAATCTTCCGCCAAGGAGCAATGGGTGGTTTTGAACTGCCAACCTTCTGGGTAGCAGTGCCACAATATAACTACTATTAGAACAGGTCTCCCTACAAAGTTTTACAGCCCTAGAAACCCCCAGGAGTAATTCTACTCTGCTCTATAGGTTATTAAGGGTAAAAATAAATTTCATGACACTAGTAACCATATGCTAAGAATCCCTGACGGTGCCCTGGAGAGACACTTGGCAGCAAACAAAAAGACTGGCAGTTCAACCCACCAGCAGCTTCATGAAAGAAAGAAGAGTCTGATCCAGGAAAGATTCTGAGTCAGAGTGATCTCCATGGAAGTGGGTGGAAATAATTTGTTGGTCATTGTATATATTGCATGTTGGGTATAATTTAACAAAATGGAAATCTCAGTCCTTGAGTAGTTTATATTTTATGGGAGATGTGGGACAGTTAAATAAAAATACTATTAGAAAGTCAATTTAATAATATATTAGATAGTGGTATGAGGGGAGCTGTTATGGTAGGACATCCATCGTGCTAACCAGGTACAATTGTAAATGGGATGGTCTGTCAGTCCCTCAAAGAAGATGGCATAAGAGCAAAGACTTGCAGAAGAGGAAGGGGTAAGGGAGAGGTCTCAAACACATGAAAATCCACGAAGAATATTCCGACTAGAATCAACTCCAGGGAATCAGACCGTAGGTATAGCAGCATGCCTGATGTATGAGAGAAAGGACTCAGTCAAAGCAACTAAAAATTTTATGTTCAGAATCTGAAAATATGGATTAGCCATGAACAGATTTTGTAGAAAGTTCAAATTTGGGATGTATAAAGTAAAAATAGATCAGATATTTAATTGTAACTGAATAGTCAAGTTGACCAAAATTTGGAGTTGAAAAGAGCAATCTAGTTTGGAGATAAAAATTATTTAATCCAACAAAAAGATAAAGCCTTGAAGCTGGATGAGATTCCTAAGGAAGTCAGTATAAATAGAGATGACAATATCCCCAAGGACTGAGTCCTTGAGGCAAATCTAAGGAAGAATACTAAGCAGATGGACAAGAGCTATCATGAGACAAATAATACATCCCCAAATGTGAAAGGGGTCTACCTTTCTTTAACATTCATAACAAAATTTTGAGGTTTTGCTTCTCCTGAATGTCTTTAACGGAATCATTCACATTAATTTAATTGATACAATCAATAACTTAGCAGTTTTATTGCTTTACATTTCTCCCATGCTTTTTTTAGTGTGTGTTGATAATATAATTTGAAAAGCCTTTAGATGTTTCTTTCCAAGCTGAGTCATTTTGAAGTTCCATACATAGTTGTATATATGGTAAACTGAGTTTTCCCCCACATTTTTATGCAACTTTATGGTAAAATTAGGTACCGCAGCTGATATTTGTGTCAGTGTACACTTCAGTCTATACAATATGTATATCCAATGCAACCCAATCAATATTCCTTAGCAGTAATCATGAGGACATGATTTGAGATGAGGACATGCCCAGGCACAATGTTGAGAAGGCAGGAAGGGGTAGGAAGAGAGGAGAAATGGAAATAGAAAACACAAGGAGGGAGTTGGTTACATGATATTAGACTGCAGCTATTTTGACCAATGACAAAAGAACAGTATATGAAATTCTAAATGGAATTTTCTCTGTACTCCTCCACTCAATTTGCAATAAAAAGTTAAAAAGAGAGAGAAAGCTGCCTCATAAGAAAGGTCTGGGGAGAACCTTCCAAAACTTAGCAGTAAAACACTTTTTGTCGTCATGGCCAAGGAGGCCAGTGGTAATTTATAGAGCAGTGATCCATTCCACATCCGTTGTGGATTCCCGTTGCCCCAGATGAATGCTGAATGGAGACTAATCTGTCTTGGATGGCAAGTTACATTCTTTTAAGACCCCAGGCATTACGCACCTAATTAGAAGGTGGACCAGAAGCACTAAATACATTATAAGACCGACTTACTAGGATGTTTCACTTAACCTAACCTTCCAAACCAAGGAATCCAATTTGATGAGGTATTTAGTTATACATAAGTAACTTCAGTTGCATCAGTAGCTACACTTTGCTATTGTTGTAAGTCCGTCTATCATAAAATTTTTGCCAGTTCAATTTTACAGTTTATAACACACCACAGTCAGAATGTCTGACCTTATAGCCCTCTCCTTAAAGATTTGTTCTATTTCCATTACTTTTAACCTCTTTCCCCTCCTTCCTTCCCCTGATAAGAGATCTCTGGTGATGCAGTGGTACTAATTGGGCTGTTAATGGTAAGGTCATCAGTTTGAAACCACCATCACCTCTGAGGGAGAAAGATACAGCATTCCACTCCTTGAAAGAGTTACAGTCAGAAAAACTCACAGGGACAGTTCCAGCCTGTCCGAGAGGACCACTATGAGTTGGCATTCACTTGCTGGCAGTGAATTTTGCCCCTGATACCTAGTAATAAACTTTGATCTTTGTATATTTGCATTGTGTTTTCTTTTTTATTATAAGAGAGATCATACAATATTTGCCTTTTTGGAAATCACTTATTTCACTAAGCATACTAGATGGTGCCCACCTACCATTTATTACTGAATATTTTCATACAAGATTCCTGATCAAAGAGGGGGGAGATAAAGAACAATCTTTCTAATTTTCATAGGCTCCTGACATCTTAGAACCAGAGAAGCTAATGCCTTGAGATAATTATTAAGTTTAAACCAAAAGTATTTCCTGAAGTCATCTTAAAACTGAATATTAGTTTAACTAGTATTCATATGAAACAAATTGTCCATACCATTTGAAAAATTCAACCAAAAACTTAAAGTGCATTTTTATCAGAAACGAACAGGTTGGAAAATTGAGGGTTGCATAACTACATGAGTGCAATAAATGTCATTGAAGTGTACGTGCACAACTGTGCAATTGGTGTGTGTTTATGCTATGTGTAATATGAACAGCAGCAACAATAAACTCTATGGACTTTATTGTGACACACATGCACATGCACATGCACACACATGCACACCCAAACTTGCCATGAATTGGAATTGATTTGAAGTTAACTGCCATGGAGTCCCTCAGATGGAGCAAATGATTAAGCATTCAACTACCAATCCAAAGTTTGGCAGTGGCAATGCACTCAAGGGACACAGTTCTCTGACACACATAGGATTTCTGGAGTTGAATCTGATTGCACATCAACTGGCTTGGATTATTTCAGTTTTTGATATTGCTATAGATGACATTTTAAAACTGAATATCTTAAAATAATAAGCAGGCCCCACCTGAAAAGCAAAACAAAACAAAGTATACATCTCCCCCAACAATTTTATTGGCACATTTTTTACATATCATAGAAATGAATACTTTGATTCTTCCAACATATGAAGAGGGAATTGTATGATCACCACCATGGTTGATTTGCCCCCAAAGTGAGCTGTTCAATCATGATTAGATCCATGCTCCCTGTCCTTGCTTTCTTCTTAATTTACATCCCAATTCCCCTTCCCCTCCTAATCGCTATCCTCCTCCCTGTAACACCCTGCATTAGTTATTATCATTGTCCATCCACTCCTCCTGTGCTTCATAGCTGGTAAACCCCACAGAAAGCATTTTATATGTGTATGTGTGTTTATTCAATCCATGAAGCTATGCATCACTAGAAATGTGGAGATAGATATTACTTTGTAGAAAATTTTCACCAAAAGATGTTTCGCCATGTTTGTTCTTACAAAGTTGTTGTTTCAAATGATCAATGCTTTTTTTCCCTTTTTGTTTATTACTACAGACAATGTTCAAGCAAATAATTAAATAAAACCCTACTTAAAACAAATGAGGAATGCTGATGGACATTTGTTTATCAAGTGATCATTCTCTTTTTAAATTTAATTGAGGTAAAACATAAAATACATGCAATTAGTCATTTTAAAGTAAATATTTCAGTGACATTAAGTATCTTCATAATGCTGTGGAACTACCATGCCTAAATAGATTCCAAACATTTGGCAACAAAAATAATGCTACTCTTTAAAATGTCATAGCATTATCTTCACTTTTTCTCTTATAAGAAAGACAAAGAAGAACAGAGATACAGGTTTAAGGGTTAATTCTCACTGAACAAGGACAGTTGTTTAAAAATAAATTAAGAGCTATCAATTAAAACAGAAAAAGTCAAGTAAGTTTCCTAACATGCACTGTGGTTATCTGGGTATTCCCTAATTTATATGTTTCTGGAACACTTTCCTTTGCAATATTGCAATGGATCAATATTTCAATGGAACACACTTTGCCAAACACTGGTGTAAAGTAATGATTATATTCATAGTAACTATTTTCCATTATTTTAAAAATGGAAGAATACATACTTCCCCATGTCACCATTTACCTCTTTTCTTTAATCATATGTTAGAGACAAATCCACATTCAGATGACCAGTATACAAAGAAGCCAACAGCGACAATGTTTCCAATAACATTATATGGCTAGACTTCTTCCTTGCTGTTTAATCAACAGTATGGATACTTTTCACTCACCACGTCCTCTTTTGGGGGATGCCCCATTGGATTTAATACCAGCACTTAATTAATCTGTTCACTAAACTAGAGCAGGAAACAAAAGTGAAGAAGGGAGTGAAGTTCATTTTGTAAATATAATGTCAGAATGGTTTCAGTAAAGGCAAAGTCATTTATCAGTAGTCGTTCAAAAACTTACTGCATTCATTATTTTGAAGATATTTGCACATCACATCTCAGACCTAAGCAATAAAAATTTCCATTGTCACATTGTTGACTAATAACTTTAAGAAAACTTTGGATGCTATTTGAGAATTCCATATTTCAATATGATATTCTGATTACCAGAGAAGGAAAAGTAAAGTGTTAACAAAATAATAATCCCATCCAGATATTCTGAAAAGCAATAATGCATTTGCCAACAACAATTATCCACAATTAGGCACTCTTTTGATATCCAGATGTCTAAATAAAAATCAAATCATAAGGGCAATTTCTAAACAAGTGCTTTCTCAGCAAAATAAACATGTTTATAGCCAATTCATTTACATGATTGTTTATCTAAACCAGATTGTAATGTTTTCAATATTACTGGCTTACTGTTTAAATCTTTTCAAGCTTTATGTTTAATCAAAACTTAAAGCCATTTCAGTGGATCCAAGCCTCACAAATCATATCATGAAAAGCACCCTGTCTGGTCAACCAAATGGAAATCAACAGCTGAATAAACGAGGTGGCTGCCTACAATTTAGGATTTATTATTCATATACACATCACGCTTGCTAACTACATTCAATTCAATTAGAAGTGATATACAGTTCGGTCTGTGGATGTGACCATCACTACTTAAGTATTTAGAAAAGAAAATAAAGTAGCTTATTTTTATTATGGAAAGCGTAGGTGTACCAGTGATCAAAACAACACCAACACATGGCAGAAGAGCGTAGAGATGGTGAGAAGCGCCTTGTGTTTCCAAAACTGGTGTTAAACAACATTTTAATGATGCTTGAACTTATCGTGCCTGATTTAGCTGTCTCTCTCTCTTGCTCACTCTCACTCTTGACACACACACACACACACACACACACGCACACACAAGATGAAATCATACCCACTCCACAGTGTCGTTGGTCTTCCTGGGTATCACTTCTAAACCAGAGTTTTAATAAATCTTTTTGTCTTCTCCAAGCACTCTTTACTCAACCTCAAATTGGATGCAGATAGCTGCACCCATAACATGGAAGACACACCCACACCACAATTAGAGGAAAGCTACTCTTTGGTCTGTCCTTACTTGCAATGGATTATTATGTTAAATAAAAAATCATCTTGTGCTGTGTTAAATCACTGAAAGTTGGGGGCTCAAAGCAGTTATTAGTGTGATGGTTAATGGCTAGGCTATGCTAGGCTATGATTCTCAGTGGGTTGGCACACACTATGTATCACTTCCATGTTGTGAGCAGCTGTGGCAGTCCTGTGCTTAGGTTAATTTTATGATTGAAATGTAGGGGTGGAGTCTAGCTTGTTGATCTAGAGATAGCCATTGAGTAGTCAATGAGGTCTCTATGTGGGCTTTCTTCTGAGACTTCTGGGAAATCTCACGATATTTCCCTCATGAACATGAGAAGCTATCTTCCCCAGTTGTTGGGAGTTAGTCTCAGAGATGATGAATCATGGACAAGATAAGATGGCAGCGTCCGAGAAGCTGGAGGAGCCGGCAGAGAGATCACAAGGCTTTGACCTGATGGAGCCGGACCTCTGAAGCTAGGGCGGCCACATGAGTTACTTCTGCTATTGATGGACCCTGAAACCTGGAAGTGAGGAGCCATGTGGAGACCCCTGTCAGCGCTGAGATTCTTCACCCACTGACCGGTGACTTCGTGAGTCAGAATGAGACTTTATAGACAGATTTCGGGCATATGAGTTAATATCGGACTTGAGATTTTGAACTGGACTGGGCTCAATGTCCTGTTCCTCTTGTATACAAACCTTTTCCTTATATCTATATGTGTGTCTATGAGATTTGTTCCTCTAGTCTCCCCGGACTAACACAGCAGTCAATCGCCTGGGCAATGTTTTACCTTGGGGCTGTGGCCTGAATCCATGATGTCATAAATGTGGTGGAAATGGTAGCTTTTTCAGATGCCAAAATCCTCACCCTGTCTGACCTTGGTTGCTGGTAGTTGAGCTTACATGCACTCTCAGTCTGCCACCTGGCCTGCAGGATTTGGATTGACCAACCCTTGGGACTCCATGTGCTAGTAGGGGCCTCCAATTTATCTCTTGACCTGCAAGTTTGGGGTTCATCAACCTCTGCAATCATGTAAGATCATCAGCCTATTTTCTGAGCTATGGATTTGGGACTTGTCCCAAACATGTGTGGTACCATACTTGCCCCATATTTATTTGGACAATTTTCTTGAAGCAAATCTCTTTGTGTCTGTATACATTTCTCCATTGCTGTTCCTATAGATGTCACAAACTAAGGCATTAATCTAACTAATACATTTATTACAAAACTATTTTCTCTCTATTTAAAGTTCATATAGATGTGAGCCAATGCATATGAGCAAGCTCAGCAACTCAAGAATGTGGTGTTCCTTCAAAGTCAATTTCTCTACACATTTCTTCAACATTTATTGAAAGGACAGGCTGAACTATGTGGGTTGGTGAGGGATGAACACAGAAGAAAGATTACTGGGAGCAAGACCCAGCCTCTCCTCTGCTTCTTTCAGCAATATCATCCTATTCATAAATTTATCTACCTTACTCATCTACACAACACTCATTCAGGAGATTCCTGGTAAATGCAATTTCCCCCCATCGTTTTTCTATTACAAGTGATGTTTTATTACCCAAGGTATGTTTTAGTATGTATAGATTGGCACCAAGGACAGCTGCTCAGCTGGCAGAGCCTTTAATCTTACACTAGCTCTATGTCTTGCATCCAGAATTGTGCTGTACAGCAGTATTTCTCAAATACTTTTGATCTTGACCCACAGCATAAAATAATATTTGCATTGGATCAGTACACTCCTTCATTTAGTTTATGAAAAATTAATTGCCTTATTATACATGAGGCACTAATGCATTCCAACTTATTTTCTTTTTAAAGTGCTAGTTGCAACCCACTAAATTAATTTCCTAACTCACGGAGTCATACCCCACAGTTTGAAAGGCTCCTTCTGGCCCTCTGTGCAGCACAGTGCAGGACGTGGCTTCATTTTTTATCATAGAGACCCAGAAAATGAAATTACACTGAGAACCAAATACAAGGGATACCAACGTTGGTAAAACACTTAAAGGTGGGGGGTAGGTGTAAACAAGGAGGACATACAATGAAAGAAGTAAAATAAAATCAATGGATCGAGGAATGCAGAATATTTTAAGTAAATAAAAATCCTCACTACCAACAAATCAGTTCTGACTCAAATCTATTGTCTCAGTTAAATTTGGTGTGAAGTACACACACACGGCTTAGTCTGGGCTCTGTTCACAGTAGAACCATAAGGGCTGAGAAAGCACATCTTTGGAAGGACAGAAGCAGGTCATCTCGATCCAATCAATGGCAGAGGTGCCAGACCGTATGTATAAAGTTAAATAAAATTGAAACACCATGGCCATTGATTTGAGTCCAGATCACGAAATCACTAGAGGATAGAGTAGATCCGCCCCATAAGGTTTTCAAGGCTGCAATATTTATGGAAACAAACTGCCACATTTTTCTTCTGTGGAGTAGCCGGTGGACTGCAACTGCTGAACTTTCCTTTAGTAGCCAAGCATTTAGCCACTGTGCCACCAGCCCTCCTTAAATGTACACAGAGAGATCTTTCAAGAAAAGAAAAGCTCGAGGAAAGTGAGCCAGGGATACCCTAATTGAGATTTTTATGCTCTTACTAGACTACTTCCTTGCCCTGTCACAATAGTTACATACACATTCACAAAATTTCCTAGAACTGAGATCCTGTAAGATCATGTTTAATTTCAGCCTTGGAAAGGGTCCAGTTCATTCTAGGCCCAAAAGATAGAAGAACAGAAGAAATGGGGGAGGAATTGGCTCTGCAAGTATGGCAAGTTAAACTGATGGTTGAACTGTATATTTATGGATCAAAACAGATGATATGTTAATTTTCACATGCTTAGAAGGAATGCCTTAATTAGTATCACACATTCTCTCAAGAGGATCATTTATATTTCATTTTATAAAGCTTTCTTTTACCTTTCTCATTTTGGCAGAAGGAGCGTAGTTGCTGGTCTCACTGGTCAAAAATATTGTAAATGCTTACATTCTTTAGAACAAAGCTCTCTTTCTATATTTCAATGGGAAACAGCCTTCAGAGTGCAGAGCGTTCTTTTTTTAAAACCAAAAATACTTTTACTGGGGGCTCTTAGTGACCTGACAGGACAGAGTAGAATTGGCACTCTTTATAGACCCAATTAGGGATACCCTAATTGGTCTTCTTTCTCCCAAGGGGTAGCTGTTGGGTTTGAACTGCCCTCCTGACAATAACCTCTCTCATCACCATCCATACTTTCCTTCAGTGTGTCACGCACATTTGTACATATGCCACCATCATCATTTTCAAAGCAGTCCCTTCCCACTTGAGCCCCTGATATTAGCTCCCCATTTCTCCCCCTCCCCCACCCACATTCCCCCAGGAACCCTTGATAAACTATCGATTATTTTTTCCATATCTTACATCTTACATCATCCTCCATCACCCCTCACGCACTTTTCCATTATTTTCCACCTGGGAGGGGGTTCTAGTTTGATCCTTGTGATCAATCCCCCTTGTCTCCCCCCACCTCCCCCAATTCTCCAGGAATCTCTACTCTCCGTGTTGGCCCTGAGGTGTTTATCTAACCTGTATTCCCTATGTTGCAGGCTTCTATCTGTAGCAGTGTGAATGCTCTGGTCTTATCTGATTTGTAAGGTAGAATTGAGGTCATGACAGTGGGGTGCAGGATGCAGCAAAGGACTAGAGGAAAGTTGTGTGTTTGATCAGTGCTTTACTGCACCATGACTGTTCATCACTTTCTTGTGACTCCTCTGTGACAGGATGTTCAATTGTCTACAGATGGGCATTGGGTCTCTACTCCTTGCACCACCACCCCCATTCACCTTGAGTATGGTTTATTCTGGGTCTTAGATGCCTAATACTTGATCCCATAAAAACCTCATGACCACACAGGCTGGTGATCTTTCACGTGGACTTTCTTGCTTCTTAGCTAGATGGCCTCTTGTTTATCTTCACGCTTTTAAGACCCCAGACCCTGTATGTTTTGATAACCAGGCACCATCAGCTTTATTCACTACATTTTTATGGACCCATTTTGTCTTCAGCAATTGTGTCAGAAAGGTTAGCATTACAGAATGCCGATTGTTAAAGCAAACTGTTCTTGCGTTAAGGGTGTACTTGAATTGAGGTCCAATGTCCATCATGCAGAGGGTTCTTAAAGCTACAAAGTTAGGACGAAGACTACAAAAATCACCCATGTGCAATTCATAGGGAATTAGCTTCAACTGGACAATGAAATTATTAGATAAATGTTCCGGTAAAGTGATGGAAGATAAAAAGAATAAAAGTGATTTTTTTCTATTGAGGATACTACATTTTAAAAATATGAAGTAATGTCCCTGAAGGCAGACTGGGGTATTAAATGGCTGATTGAAAGAAGGCTACACATTGCTGCAAACCTGTCAGAAAATAGCAGGCTCTATCAGGAGTTTTAAAAGAGCATTTCCCCTTTTATAACATACTTCATTGTCTTGGGTTTGGCACTGGATTTCTATTTGCCAGGAGGGAGATTCAAAGCCAACAGCTACACCTTGGAGAAAGAAGACAAAGTTTGATTCTGTAAAGAGTGCCAATTCTACGCTGTCCTATCAGATCACTAAGAGTCAGTCCAGACTTGATGGCAGCGGATGGGTGGGTTGACCCAGCATCTCCACTTCTAGGATCTAATTTTAAGAAAATTATCACAAATACAGATTACACTTTAAACACATATTTGTTTTAGGACCAAGCAATAACAACGAAATGTCATGAAAAAAGAAGACAAATAGAGCACAGATAAACGGCAATTGCAGAATAACTGAATCCTCTGAACAACTATTAAAAGCAGTATTCATGGAAAATTTAATTTAATTAATAAATCACTCAGTCAATTTTAGGTTTTAAAAAGCATAATAAACCCTATTATGAGAGCATTGTAATAAGCAATGCT
Organism: Nesogale talazaci; assembly: GCA_004026705.1. NCBI lineage: Eukaryota > Metazoa > Chordata > Mammalia > Afrosoricida > Tenrecidae > Nesogale > Nesogale talazaci. The sequence goes on from PVJH01005613.1 coordinate 59,558, forward strand.
GAGGAAGAAAGGTTTATACCAACCCAATAAACCATGGTCATTTCTAGGTGGAAAACACAATGAGCATAAACTTCTGTTGTGTCCCAGTCTTTTGTAATAAGCAGATGATATCCATTTAAATAAAGTAAAAATATTACAGTGCTATCAAAATATTAATGCTCTTCTATCCCAAATTAGGATAATTAGTTTAAAATTTGAAAATCTACATTGCTGTATTTCACAGAGCACTTTAGTTCCTCTATGATTTCATCTTGTATTTTTTGGACCTGTTACAAGAAACACCAGTCTCTGGAAGAGGACATCAATGGGCTCCAACATAACAACAGTTGTAAGATGGTGCAGGACCTGGCAATGTTTTCTTTTGTGTAGGCTACCTGTGTGTCAGAGCTGACTGAATGATGTCTAACAATAACATATGTGTTTGACATGCTATACAAACAATATATAGTGTGTTTTTTATTACAAAAACAATGCATGCTCATTGCACACAAGTTGTAAAAGATAAAAATTAATGAGGAAGCTAAAAACAAAAACAAAATTTCTAGAATCCTACCATCCATGATGAAGATGATGATAATTATAGTTGTGATTCTAGCAACAGCACCAATATTATTAGTTCTTAAATTCCAGACCTTTTCCTAAGCATTGTATATAAATTGTGCTACTTATGTCCACAAACAGTTCTGTTCGATAACTATTAATAGTACACTATCACAAATGTGAAAACTGATCCCGAATTGTCACTTACCTTGCTCTAAATTCACACAACCCTCCGTGGTATAACTGGTCTGATGTCAGATGACAGGATTTCCCCACTATATCAGATGGGATTTTCCCCACACTCTTATTTATAATTATTTATACTCAGCCTTGGTTAGCTATATCCATATGCCAAACTTATGTGTGTGTATATACAAGGATGTATGAACTAGCAGCTATATTTGACACCAAACCCGGAAAGCAGAGTTCTTATAAATCATCACCTAGAATATGATGAGGGATTGAAGCCTTTTTTCAAGTCAGGAGATTTTCTTTTTCCTTATTTATGTATTATTATTATTTTAATTCTTTTTATTTCTTCCTTCACTGTACTTAAAATTATTTAGTTGGATATAGAACATTTTGTATGTATGAATTACATTCTCACTGACTTGTTCTTCAACATGGCTAATTTTCTCCCCATGGTCTCCATTGATAATAAAATTCAGGGCTGATTTTAAATTTTCAATCATCTTTCCTGATATTGTTTATCTCCACTTTTGTAATAGTGTTATCTTGCTGTCCTTTCATCTTCATCTGCTCTTGGAATACATCAGACAGAAGTTTTAAAACTGAGTTTCATGGATCAGCTTCTGAGGAAATTAAAGCCAGAAAAAATAAAAGAGATAAAGGAAGAAGCAAAACAGAATGAAACATAAAAATGTGGGCATAACCAGGCCAAGTGTCACAGAACACGGCAACTTCATTCCTGGGTATGTAAAATTCACAACACGTTTCCACAGTTGCCACAGAGAGATATGATCCTGAAACTCCGCTAGGTGAGTTAGACTACACCTTAAACCCACCTGTAACCCAAGGACTTTAGATTGAAAATTCACGGTGTTTGAAGAAGCAGAAGCCAGTAATACAATGAATATGGAACTATCAGAAGGCGAGCAATCATTGACTTACTACAGCAAAGCCTCATGTTCTGTAATAAGAAACAAATTGTTCCAGCAAACCTGTGACTGACCTTCTCAGTTAATATTGCTCTAAGATTTACCTGATAGCCAACTCCCATTGTTTGTGTAAATAGTGTCTAGCCATGGAAAGATTTATTCTACACAAAGTGAATAATTCAGTTATTGCAATAGTAGTTAGCCAACTTTGCGAAATATACCTCTTTAAATTATTTATTAAAAATTAGTACAAGGGGTAAATCAATGACAAGATTAACAGAAGATCTTTATGCTCCAGGGAGATGATCTATAATATTCTTTACCATATATTTATAAGGAAATCTCTATAGGGGGCCAAAGACTGATTTTTTCATAATGATAAAGGATTGGGTTTGGGTTTCACATTGAATCCTAGCTCCTATTTAAGAACAATTATTTCTTGATACTTGCTATCAGGAATGAAAAACAGAAGATATGGACACTGTACCAAAGTATGGGAAAGAAATTATATGGTGTCCAGCTACAAGATAAATTAAAATCTGGGATCTTAAAGGCTTGTTTGCAAACAAGTAGCACTCTAAGTGAGATGTCTGTCTAAGGCCACATTGGAAGAAGCACTCCAACATGAGGGACCAAAGGATGGCAAACCATATAAGCAGAAGCAAAACGAGGAAATGAGATTCTGTTTTACAGAAAGCTATGGATAACAGGGAAGCCCAAGATACATTTGTGAGGCCTATACATGAAAGAAACCTCCAGTGATTTCTCTATACATAGCTGAGGAATGAGAAAAAAACTGGTTACCGGACACAGTGCATTGGAGAGATCACTATAGGAGATCAAAAATGATGAATGTGACTTGAACAGTTTAAACTTTGTCAGTGGACTCCTCCCATACACATTGGCCCTGATACGGTTGTCAACATCATATGTGTTTTTTCCCCCTTTTTGTTTGGAGTTTATCTTGGATGTATTTTGTCTTTAGGGATAGCCCTCTTGAATTTTGATATATGTTTTTCAGTATTTGAAACCAAGGACTGATGAATCTATTGGGACAGCAAATAGAATAATGGTTCCTGATGGGTGTAATGGGAGAGAGTGGGTTTGGGTGTAAAGGGGAGCTTATATCAAGGAGTTGAAGAAGAGAGAGGATATTTTAAAATTGACTGTGGTCATAATTGCACATCACTGCCTGTGTGCTTGGACTATTGAATGATATGTTGTCTGCACTACTTCCCAATTAAGAGGTTTTAGATAACAAAAAGTCATTCAAGACCTTCCATAACAGTAAAGTGTAGGCGTATTTATAAATTTGTTTTAGATGTGAAGATGAGAAACTTCAACCAGAATTTCGAACTAGTCCGTGTTCCATAACAGATTATAAACCATGCCATTTTACAGTGTTGGCTTTCACCAACATCATAGCATTTCATATATTATTTAGTTAAAATAACAAAATATTAATATTATCTTAACAACTTAAAAATGTATTTTCAGATATGTGTTTTCTCTGAGTATATGACTCATTTGGGACCAAAGGTTCAGGGGGAACATAGGAAAGGGGTAGATGTGGGAAAAGTAGGGGCAGTCAACAAACATAGGGCAAGAGGGCAACAAGTAATCTAAAATTCAGGGGGAGGAAGGTGTAGAATGTCTAGTGAGGTTTGATCAAGTGTAATGTAGCCGAGAGAGGAATTACTGATAACCAAATGAAGGCTGAACATGTTAGTGGGATAAGAGGAAAGCAAAAGGAAATAGAGGAAAGAACTGGAATATTTACAGAGGTCTAAATACAGGCACATAAATATGTAAATATGGTTATATATAATAATAGGGATATAGACCTATATATGCATATGTTAAATTTTAAGATAGCTGACTGACATTTGGCCTCTACTCAGTTACTCCCTCAACACAAGACCACTTCATTCTTATAACCTGGCATTCAGGCATTCAGCGATGCTCACCCTCCCGACATGGTTGCTGAAGATGAAATGGGTGCATAAGCAAGTGGGAAAGAAAGCTGATGGTGCCTGGCTATTAAAAGTTATAATGTTTAGGGTCTTAAAGGCTTGAAGGTAACAAAAAGTGGCCATCTGGCTGGGAAGCAACAAAGTTCACGTGGAAGAAGCATGCCAGTCTGTGTGATCATGATGTGTAGACAGGATCAGGTATCAGGCATCAGAATACCCCCCCAAAAATATGGATGTGAACATGAGGGAGGGGGCAGAGTGGAAACCCAAAGGACATCTGTAGACAATTGGACATTCCTTCATAGAAGGGCCACAAAGAAGGGAAAGGACAGCTGGGATACAGTATAGTACCAACAAAACACACATTTCTGTAATACTTTAATGCTTCCCCCTTCTCCACTATCATGACCCCAGTTCTACCTTACAAATCCAGCAAGATCAGAGCATGTACACTGGTACAAATAAGAACTCTCAACACATAGAATCCAGGACAGATAGACATCTGAGGAATAGTAATGGTAGCATGAAGGAGGGGGAGAGAAAGGAGGAACCAATTACAATGATTGATGTATGACCTCCCGTCAGGGTGACAAACAACAGAAATATGGGTGGAGGAAGATAGCTCATGGTATAATATATGAAAATAATAATAATTTGCAATTTGTTAAGGGGTCACGAGAGTGGAAGGGTGGGAAGGAAGGAAAAAAGGAGCTGATAACAATGGCTCAAGTAGAAAGAAAACGTTTTGAAAAGTATGATGGCAACAAATGTGCAAATGTGTTTGACACAATGGATGTATAAGATATATTGCTATAAGAGCTGTAAGAGCTTCAGTGAAATTATTTTTAAAAGAATCATAAAAATTTTCTAATATTTTAGTACATTAAAAACATATTTTCAGAAATGGGCTCTTTCTAAGTTTGCCAATTCATTTTACCTTTAGTCTGCAAAATTTTCCATTTGTTCCCTGTTCATTTATTTCATTGCTCATTATCAAAGGACTTTCAGTCTATCTTGCGATCATGTTTTTCCATACCTAAGAGACAACCATAGCCCTTGGCCATACTCAAACAGAATATTAGACTCTTTCTTAGATATACCACTGGATGATAGGTTGATGTACATATCACCTACTTCCAACTGTCTATCCCCCCAGAGTCTATCTTTGTTTCCTCAACTCTACCTCCTACTTCATCTACCTAATTTGTTGATAATATGAACATGAAAATCCCGAATCCATGGTTTTTACAAGTTCTTATACCTTGAGGGTGTAATTTATAGCTGTTTCATACAGTTCCTTCTTCTTATCAAAGAAGCTTTCCAATCTATTCTAGGTGCATATAATTTTTTTCTACCTCTTACAATATTGTGAGATATATATGTGTGTATATATATATATATATATATATATATATATATATTCTCCTTTGACCACATCACGAGAAAGGTATCATTGTAACATCTTCCTTACACAGGATGTGAGAGGGGGCAAGCTAACCATGGTTTACCTGTGATTACCATTGAAGCTAAACTTGTACTCTCTGTGATTAAAGTATTGTCTCAGGCACTTTTTGAACATATGACTTATCTCTTTGATGGTAACCTCAAACCTTGGTGCCACAGTTGGTTCAAAATGTAGGTGACACAAGAATATAGCAGAGTTTGTCTAACTCTTCTACAATGCACTGGCTTGCCAAATTTTGAGCAGGCTAGTGTGCGAAGTCTGCTGATTGCACTTTTCAACCCACTTCCTTCTGATTTTTAGTCACATGAAAATTTTCCCTGAGTCTGGCAATCATTTGACCGCCATTCAAAATTATCGCTGTCATTGGAAGCTCTCATCATTTAGTATGTCTTCATAGATATTTCAGTGGAAAATCAAGAGTGGTTCTTTCAGAGGCTGCCAACCAGATGCCATTTTTCAAAATTAACATTTCTAAGACTGTGCCAGTAGAATATGTGTACAATATAAGTCTGGCAGAGAAGTCCTTGCTAACACCATTATGCGAAGGACCAGAAATTTCCCAGACCAAATTAGGATCAAAAAAGAAAATTGTGGATTAGACAATTAACTTTACTTAAAGCACCTGGTCTTTGTTCTTGCAAAGCAATCTCTAAACTCTTAGATTTCACCACTGGCTAGAGTCTTTGCTATTTATGGAGAAAACTCCCAATCATATCTTTTGAGCAATTTAAGTCAATGTGGTTGTTTTGGGGTGAGGTTAGCCAAGCCATAAAGCACGACCAGGTGATATGAGCCAGACCTCACTGAAATGGAGACTGGATGTTATTTTCTCCATACATTCAGGAATCCAAATGTGTTTAACATACTAATTAATCATCCTTGGGTAGCAAGATCCTAAATAAAAAGCAATGGCCACTGAAACTCTACTCGTTGGTGAACAAAATTGGCATGCAATGTGCCAGAGGTGGTGTGTGAGCGTGTGTGTGTGACCTATCCCTTGCTGGAACATATAAGATCCATGATAGGGACCCTTCCAGAGCTATCGTATAGCTCTCTGTATAGGTATTTAGATGGCTCAAATTATTAAGCACTTCACACCGCCTGAAAAGTTATTGGCTCAAACCCACTAGAGATACCTGAGAAGTAATGCCTGATTGTCTGCTTCCCAAAGGTCACAGCCTTGATAACCCTATGAAGCAGTCCTGTCCTGTACACCCAGGGTCACCTAAAATCAGTATATGTACTGCAAGGCAACCAATAAAAAACAGCAACATAGATCACACTGGGTACTCTACTCAACTTCTGGTAAATGACCTAACGATAAATCTGAAATCAGTTCCCTAAAATTAGTAAGAGTATTTCTTCTTGGGTGTATATTTCCTAAGAGCTGATGCTTTAAGGAATTAGCAAATGGTCATGGTATCAAAGATAAAACAATACAGAAGCATTCTGCAACAAAGCTAGCTGTGAACTCAATAAACCCATACAAGGAGAAAACACTCTCCTGAGGCAGCAACTCCACTGAATATGGCCAATTGAAAAGGCAATAAGAAGGTCATAAGTGGTTGTAAGGGAGCCCTGGTGGCATAGCATTGGGCTGCTAATCACAAGGTCAGCACTTCCGAAGTACCAGCTCCTCTGAGGCAAAAAAAGAGGCTTCCTTCTCCTGGAAAAAATTTAGTCTAAGAAACTCATAGGGCAGTTCCACCCTGTCCTATACGGTCATCGTAAGTTGAAATTGATTAAATGGCAGTGAGTCTGGCATTGGATTGGTTGTAATGAGTGCTGATAGCACTATGAATAAAGTATAAAGTGGCCAATCCAAAGATCAATTCTTCAAACCCACCAGTCACTCTATGCGAGAAATATGTGGAAGTTTGCTTCCATAAAAATTCTTACTGCCATAGAATCGATTCATACTCATAGGGTCTTTATAGGAAACCTTGTGGGTTTCTGAGACTAGAAATCTTTGTGAGAAAGGACAGAATCATTGATCAACCATGAAGCAACTGGTAGATTTGAACTCCTGATCTTGTGGTTAGCAACCCCACTCATAATGCACTATATCACCAGGGATCCTATCAGCAAAGATTACAACCTTGGAGGAAACCCATTTGGGCAGTTCTACTGAGTCCTATAGGGTCTCCATGAGTTGAAACAGTTTTGATAGCAATAGGACTGAGATAGGGGTTAATATCAAAAAGTACATAGAACTAACGGCATGTAGACAATAGCACAGGGAGACGTTTACAAGACTCAAAAGAAAAAATTCAGAACAAAGTTCAAAAGTTGATTTAGAATTTGTAAGAGGTCACTGACAAGCTACAGATTTGGCTACAGATGCAAAAAGGCATCATTTCTATAAGGCATATGGTTCCACTCTAGAAGATTTTAAACATTTGAAAAAGTGACATTTATATGAAATAGACTTTTTGACAAAGAACTGGACACAAAAGGAATAAAGAGACACCAAACAGATCTGGAATCTGAGAAATGTGGTCTGGGCATTAATGGAGATGTCAGCTGTGGACCTCAGAATGAATGAAAATGAATGAATAACACATCCAAACACACATGCTGGTCAACAGCCTGCCTGTCATTGCTTGAACACAAACTACCTGGAGCGGAGGCAGGTAAATAAACAAGGACAAAGACTAATCAGAAATCCTGGGCTACACAAACACTTGTAGTTGAAGGAAGATGCTCAAATGCGGCAAGTCAGAAGCATGCTGACTTAGGCAAGGGTAGCTCTGGGAGTTTGTGCTTCTAAGGAGACACTGACTGGTCCAGTGCACACTGATGGAATGGAACATAGCACAGGGTGTGGAACTTTCCCTTCCAACCCATAATTTGGTGGATTGGGTTTCTTTTGGGCCCAAAGACCTCTGCAGAAGAACAAAGGAAATTAAAAATCAGCTTCATGATGGGGTTCCTGCAATCATAACCACAATAAAATTCTTAATGAATACATATTAATTTCATGAAATATGCCAGTGTTGCTTTTGTTAAATCCATTTATTACCCTCAAAAACACAATGAAGAGATCACATGTACAAGCTGCACTTATTTTGGGAGCTGTAACCTGGATTTCTCATATTATCAAACTTTAGAGAAAGACATCCCCTTCCTTCTAGTCAATCCACTGGGAAACAAATCATCTCTTTCTTTTGAGGCACCCCAAAGAGAAAAATCATTGTTTTCTTCCACAAATAAAACAGGGATGAATTTATTCTGTCATTTCTTAAGACATCAACTTAATATAAGCCTATCCAATTCTATAGAGAAACATCTCACAGCACGTATTTAAACTCTCTTTTCTCAAATGTCTCCCAAGTCTCATCCAATCCAGACCAAGTAAATTTTTGGCCAGTGCTTATTTCCATGGCTACTTGAGTCCTGGGAATTGAGAAGCCTTGAAATTTCTTCAAGCAACATTGACTTTGCTTATTCTTAGGAGTCACATTCTGGCACAAAAAGGAGAGGGAAAACAATTTTGTTGGGATAACTAATCTCTCTAAGTGTGGCCAGGCCCCCACCTGACAGAGAAGCAACATGGTTCCCTCAGCATGATGACTAAAGCAAAAAGATTCATTCAACTCTCCTGAGCCTGATGATTTGAGTTGCTAAGCATTGTGCTTCAATACGCTTTCTGTGCAGGCTAGGAAAGAGAATAAAGGACTGATAAAACACTTAGTGACAAATCCTCACAGAACTAAGCTAGACTGATATCTATAATGAATCTAATCAAATACTAAAGTGAATCCGTTTGACTTAGCTCCTGTACACACCTGTAAATTGTGGAGTATTTGTCATAAGAGTGCTACTATCAAAAAAGAAAAGAATTCTACTATCTGTTTTCTTTTTCTACTATCTGTTTTAATTATCCACCATAACACTGGATTTGGAGCTTGCAAGTAGGCAAACACTCCTTGTGTGGTGACAACCACAGTTTCCTTGTTTAAAAAGATGGTCATAGAAACTAACATGTCAGTCACATTCTGAATGATTAAATCATGCTATATTCTATAGTATACAGAAGGGTGAAAGTGGTCTCATGCCAAAGTTCTCAAATATAAAGGGAAGCACTCTTGACTTTATGGAGAGGGGACAATGTAAATGGAAAAAGAAAGGGTTTCAATGTAAACTGCAAATTTCATTTCTGATTTCCTGAAATAGCTTCAGAATTGTGTATTTTATTGGGAAAATCAATCACAATTTTTGAATTATGAGAAGCCCTCAAGGTATAGTGGGCTATGTGTAGGGCTATGTGAACCCACCAGCAACTCCAATGTAGGAAGATGAAATGTTCAGCTCTTGCAAGGATTTATGGACTCAGAAACCGGAAGAGCAGTTCTACTATGTCCTATAGGGTTGCTGTCAGTCAGAATTGACCCAATGACAGTGAGTATTGAATTGTGAATTTGGGAATATAGGTTCTGAATGCATTTTATTCCACAAATCTATATTCTATAACATATGAAATACTTGAAAAGATGCTTTGGAGAATACATGTGTTAATAACACAATTTCCTTTTACTTAAAAAGTAGCAAAGTTAAATTATAATACAAAGTGTTACAGAAGACCAAGTGCTTAGTACTGATAGTTACTACTATAATCAAAATAAATAGAGATGTAACAGAAGATGACTGACTTTTCCCAAATATGGAGATTTAAATTGTAAGAGGTGGCAAAGGAAGTGAGATTGACAATGACATTTTATCTCTATTTCCAATGGGAAAATGCCATTGAATTAGGTTTACTCAATTGTTGCTCTTAGTTTTTCCTGTTTCTTTCCGTCTTATTATTTTTTCTGTTTATTTTCTTAGCATCATGATTTCTTAAAGTTAATCCTCTGGAGCAAAAATTCTCACTTATAGATGCGGACAGTGAGGACCAGAGATATTACACCCTCTCCTCCAAGTGATTCAGCTAGTTGAAGGTGAAACTAAACTGGATTCCTTGTTTAAGGCAAATGAGTCAACAGGGGAGAATTCAATGCCACAGAGAAGTGAAATTCAAGTCCATTCTTACTCCCTTGGTGTAGATGATGATCTCAAACTGCTTGTAGTTAGCAGGCAAATGTGTAATCCCTGCCATTACCATATCATGCTTGGTAAAGGAGAAAGGATCAGAGAAAAATGAGATTTTAACACAATAGAATGAACGTGTCAGCAACAGCGTATTATATGGACCGTACCAGACTGGGCAGTGTTCATTCTTTTATACATAAGGTCACTAGGATACAGAGCAAACCCAACAGCAGATCAACAAAGGAGCCATGGTGGCACAGTGGGTTAAGGATCATGCAGAGGTTCATCCCAATAGTCAGTCTGAGGCTAAAACATGAGGATCTCTCCTATCAAAATTGGTAATCTAAGAAACCCTAGGGGCAGTTTCTACTTAGTCTTACAGTGTCGCTTATGAGTTTTAACCAACTTGCTAGCAATAGGAATTGATAACTAAGGAACCCAAGGGGTATAATGATTGCCCTAAAAGAACTTCATTGCTGACCAACATGTTGGATGTTTAACTTACACAGTGGCTCCATAGTAGAACCTTTTAAGATGACAGCCTAGGAAATCGATGTGTCAGATCTAATCTGCTTCATGTAAATTCAAAAATTGATCTAGAGATATCATACATCTAGTAGATCATTGAGCAGAATATGCATTCGAGTAAACACAGAATATTGTCCAGGATAGGCCATTTTTAACTCTGAGACATTTCATGGGATTGTAGTTAGAGCATCTTTCTGCAACTTTAGCTCTCCTTCCCCAGTTTTTGCTCTTCTTCTCCAGAGGCAACCTTGGTGCTATTACTTTTGTTTAGTTGATCCATGCATACTTGGATTATTTTGTTACTGACAAGTGAACCTCTATTGAGTACTTTAAAATGTTATGTAAACAATATCTGTCTTAGCTTGGGATTCCTAAAAAGCCCAGTCTGAGACCAAGCTTATGTACTGCCACCCATCTGTGGAATCCCAGGAAAGTAGAAGTAAGAAAAAATAGAGTGAACGCATCACAGTCTACCTGTTTTCATGTCGATGGGTCTATAGGGTCATTGCAGCAATAAGGTTCTTTTCAAATTTTGCCACTAGAATCCCTAAATTTTTGTTGAGGAGGTCTATTTAAGCATTAGACTGATATTTTCAAAGAATTTTATGACTATAAATTAGTTTAAATACCAATTCAAAGTTAATTCCTATCAAGAAGAACCTATGTACGTTCAGTTTCCTGGGCCAGGGAAGATTTTTCCTGTTGCTGTTGTTTTAATATAACAGGATACTCAACCCAGATGTTGCCGCTGTTCCTATTAGAATGTGCTGCCTTCCTAAATACTGAGAATCACTGGGCAGAATCCTCTGAGGTCTATGCAAATAAGTTCCATTTTGTATATTTTGAGTAGTGAGAGCTGAGTCAGTGTTTACTTTTCCAAGGGAAAATGCTAAGTTGTGAAGGTCAAATGTCAGGACATGCATAAATTCAACCAACCCTCCTTTTACATGTAAGTCTTCAAGTGTTAAATGAGTACATTGAATATCACATGCTAATACAACTGTACTGGCCCATGATAAGCAAAATGTGGTTTCTGAGACCCTGCTCCTGCTCCTTTTATCACCATGCTCTTTCCCTGATTAAGTGCTATGGTTATGGCAGGTAAATATTTGTCACATTAACAAAGTGACATACAAATGATCTACCCTGAAAGAATTCCTCGTATGTCCATGCATGTGGGACTAGGGTTATCAGTAGTCAAACCCATTACCATACAATCAACTCCAATCCAGAGCCACTATATATAACAGAGAAGCAATTCTTTGGGTTTCCAAGACTGTAAATCCTTATGGAAGCACATAGCCTCATCCGTCTGCTGTGCACCTGGTAGGTTTGAACCACTGGCCTACCTTTCCATTAGCAGCCCAATTCTTTTTATCCCAAAACATTACCAGGACCCTGTGGAGTAGAGTCATTGCCATTGAGTCCATTATGACTTATAGTGACCCTCTAAGGTAGGGTAGTGCTGTCCCTATGGGTTTCTGAGACTGTAAATCTTTACAGGAGTAGAAAGTCTCATCTTTCTACCACTGAGAAGCTGGTGAATTTGAGCTATGGACATTGAGGTGAGGACCCCAATGTATAATCCACTATGTCACCAGAACTCCCTAAAGTCAAGGTTGCTATTATAATAAAACCAAACCAAGAACCCAAGCTTGATTAATAATCTATTTCAATTGAGAGAAGCAGCAGTGGCACAACAGTAACATTCTAACCATCCCTATGGATTTGACCAATCAGTGAATCTCACAGTCATCCACAACCTGTATCTAAGCAGAGTCTTGTGTGCTTCCAGGCTATGGTGGAGTCTGAAGAAAGGTCTGGTGTTCTACTGCCCACTATCAATCAATAAAACAAATCCAATGCCATCCCTTGTGTGAATGGCACAAGATCTGGTAGCATTTCACTCCATTATACATGGGGTAATCTCAAGTTCGTGACTGACATCAATGAGAGCTCATAGCATATCCTGTGGAGGAGGTAATTCAGAGACAAAACACGATTAAACCAAAACCAAACTCTCTGCTGTTGAGTCCTTTCCAACTCATTCTTATCTTACAAGACAGAGTAGAACTGTCCTTAGGGTTTCTGAGATGTCGAAGTTCTATGGGAAAAGGTCTCTCCTCTCTCCCATGAAGTAGCTGACAGATTTGTCCCACCTATCTGATAGTTGGCAATCCAAAACTTACCCAACAGTGCCACTGAGACCTCTGAAAGTGATTACACTACTTTGAACAATTACAAGACTAAGGACTTCAGTAACCTCTATCTCACTAAATTCATAATTGAAGACCTTTTGAAGAGATGTTATATCCTTTTCTTTTTGCAGCCCTACAATAATCTCATCTGGTATTGTTAGCAAGGAGAGTAACTAGAATATCTGATAAACTAAAGTCAGAAGTCACTGCTACTGAAAATCAGCATGAGCCATCAAGGTGGGGACAGATGACCTCTTCCTAAAAAGCTATAGGTCATTCTCACTCTTCAGACTTGAGAAGCAATTTCATCTTACATAGAATCCAGTCAAACACATTTAATATCCAGGCTTATAAATGCATCCATTAATTGTTTCTAAGCAACATGTTAAGTCGGTTTCCTTTTCAAGCAATTTTTAGTTGCTGGCTCAGCTCAACTGGGCACACTCATTTGCAAATCCTCGTGTTTAAGTTCTTACCTTGCAAATAGGGTTGAACTGCTCTGGAGGATAATTCGACATTTCCTCTGGGGGCCATAAGATAACCCATTCTAGGTCTGGTAACTGGGGAGCCTGTGTTTGCCTGATACGTGTGGCCAAATTGTTCCATAGCTGCCTGTTACCAACTAGGTTAAGCAACGTTTTCACTGTCGAACCCACAGCCAATTTAGGATTTTCCTTAAGTTTGAGTGGGGTTGCGGTTTGGAAGTCAAATTTGAAAAGAAATGAGTTGTTTCATTTTCACTCTGGACAACATCTGATCGAAGGGCTTTTGTTTTACCAAACATTTAGCTTGCTCCTTTAACTACTGCAACATCAGAAACCTACTGAAAGAATGTTTCCAATGATATCTGTAAATGGGTGAGAGACTACGATTATCAAATTCCTCTTCTCCTTCTCCTTTCCATTTCTTAGAAAACCCAATACTAATTCCAGTCAGGTAATCTGGCTCTTGCCTATGTAATACTATCAACACCGAACATTTTTGACCCCAATGGAAATAAAAACATCATCTACCCTTTTACTGCCATTCTAGTAATTCTAGGTGATTAACACTGTGGACACACAAGTTTAGTTTCTAAGTTTTATGTAAAGAGCATAATAATGTTTCATGCTTTCTGACCATTTCAAAGCAAGTAGCAGAAAGAGTAAAGATCATTTTTTACAAGTTTGGGAAAAGATTCATATCACTCTCACAGTTCAGGAGGTTGGATCAGAAAATTTGGGATGCCAATAAGCAGCTGACAGATTTCCGAGGAAAGAGAGACATCCGAAGGGAGAAAGAGGATGCCGTAGGCGCAGATGGGGGGAAATGTTACCCATATCATTATCTTAAAATCCAACAAGGATTTCTTTAAAAGGAAGCAAAGTTGATAAGCATACATTGGAGACTACAAAAAACACAGAAGGACATTGGTTTCTCACATTATGGGGCTAAAGTATTTTTAATTATATCACTTTAAACTGTGAAACTTGATTTTGGTCACAGAGAGAGGCACAGAACACCCAAGAAGATGGGTAGGCAAAGGAGAAAGGAAGTCAGACTAGCAAATGTTTCAATTGTACTTTACGATGATTCCAACACAGGTCGTGTAAGAAATGACCATGGCTCTAATCTCAATGGAAGCAGATACCCCTTGGGTTCAAACCACTGGCCTCTTCTTCAGCAGCCTAGTGCCTAACCATGGCACCATCACTTTGTAGACAAAAGGCCTCCCAGAATAGTGCACATTCTCTTAATATGAATGCTACTAAAAGGAAGTAAGCTACTATTACAGACATTTCAGTTTACTAAGTGAAGATTCCTCTAAAAGGCTCATTTCCATGTATTGATTCCAGCCCATAGAGACCCTGGAGGATGAGGTAGAACTGTTTCACCTTTCTCCTATGGAGCAGCTAATGGTTTTGAAGTGCTCACATTGTTCATCAACTCAAAGCATAGACAATAAAAATCAAAAGTATGAATCCAACAAAGTAAATAAACAAAATGCAATTCTGTGCTTTTTTTTTTAGTGACATCATATAAATTTGGTACCAGTATTGCATGCTACAGAACTTGAAATTCATTCTTTTGCCATTAGGGGCATCACTAAGTTTGTGCCATCCATTCAAATGCTCCATTGGTTCCCCATACTGGCTAAGGAATACAAGGGTTTTCTTTCTATTTGTGGCAAACAGGCCTTGCAATGATGTTCCCAAGGGGTCACTCACAAGTTTGTATAGTTCCCTGCTCTTGAGTATCGGTGGAACCTGTAACCTGCTTCTACCTTTTATCACAGCAGCAAGACAAAGTATTCCATGGTTATGCAGCATTATCAGGAAAAGAAAATTTACAGATATCGAAATCTCTAATCAGTTGGCCCGGACTTTTTCTAAATAAGATTATCTTGGGTGGGTCTGACCTAATCAGATGACCTTCCTAAGAGCAGGAAGTTGATATTCCCAGAAGTGAGAGATATGAAGCAGCAGAGGCTTCTTCTTTCTCAGTAGCTGGTTTTGAAAAAAACAATTATCAAACATTCTAGAGTCATAAGGACAATTAATTCTACCAACAATCTGAATAATATAGATAGAGGTTTACAGAATTTAACTAAGAATGCCTTTCAGCCAACACTGAAATTTCAGTAATAAGAGACCCTGGGCAGAAGGGGTAACACTAGTTAAACCATGGCTGGACTTTTGCACTACAGAACTGTGAGATAATAAATATGAGTTATTTTGAACCACTAAGTTTGTGTTATTTTTGCAATACATCTGTCTTTGTTATTTAGTACTGCTATAACAGAAATAGCACAAGTGAATGACTTTAACAAACCAAAATTTATTTTCTCACAGTTTGGAAAGCTAGAAGTTCAAATTCAGGGCACTAGTTCTAAGGGAAGTCATTCTTTCTTGGCCAGCTCGAGGGGAGCAATCCTTGTCTCTTTTATATTTCCTGATGCCTTGGAGAGATACATGTTGCCTGTAACTCTACTTGATCAGTCTGCTCATTTTGGTTTCCTATATGACATGGAAGCAAATCAGGCTTTACACTAATCCTGTGTCATCATCTTAACAGAGTCTTTCTACTCCTTTAAAGAGTTCTCACTGATATCAAGTCAATTCTGACTGACCATAACCCTATAGGGCAGGATAGAACTACCCCTGTTGGTTTCGGGGACTGTGAATCTTGAATGAAGTAGAAACTCCATCTTTCTCTGCCCAATGGTTTCAAACTGCTGACCTTACAGATCACAGCCCAGAAGAGTTATAGTCTCAGAAACCCAGAGGGGCAGTTCTACCCTATCCTATAGGTGTGCTATGAGAAGGCATCAACTGATGGCAGTGAGTGAGCCCTTAGGGGTTAGGATTTTTGATAGTATGATATTTTCTTTTGCAGGCGATGTGATCGACAACAACAGTCAAAGAAGCCCATCCCACAACTTATTCCCTCACACTCCCTGAACCACGCCTCAAGAACTGCTGGAATTTCTTCAACTTGGATACTTTCATACGCTTATAAATATTGTTCTCTTTGAATTAAATACCCTTTCCCAGTGTTTCTGTTTGGGAAAGTCCCACTTACACGTTAACATCCAGTTCAATTTTCTACTCTTCTGATCACCAACTTCATGACTCACCTATTAACACTATAAATATATTTTAAAAAACCAATTCTACTAGCTCTCACACCATATTGCATTTGGCTGCTTACAAGGTTCACACACTTATCAGTTCCAGTAGGTCAGGGGGAAATATTCACTTTTGTATTGCCAACATGGCCTAACCTGGTACGTGTCATAGAGAATAAATGTTGAATGAATGAATTTGTATTTGGTTTTCCCATTGATCATTCTTAGTAATGTATAGCCACAAACTTCTCAAACATAGTATCACATTTAAACCATTTTTCCTTATTTGAAAAAAAGTCTATTCTTCTGAGAGATCAATACATGTATTTGGAAGAGGAAGTATGATCAATGGAATTAAAGAATGACCCTGTACCCCTCCATCTGACTCTTCATGATTTTTTGTGTTAATCTTGTCTTCTTTTTTGAAACTTTGTTTTCTTTTTTCATTTTAAAGATATATTGCTTGGCTGAGCCCTGGTGGCATAGTGGTTGTGCACGGGACTGCGGCCCACTGGGATGGAGGTTCAATTCCCGCTCACAGGAGCAAAGGCAGTGATGCCTAAATATATATATATATATATATGTGTGTGTGTGTGTGTGTGTATACATATACATATATATATGTATATGTTTCTATATTATCACAGCTCCTGGAGACTCCCATTCTAGTCCAGAACCTCAAAAAGTATCTAATTTCTAATACTTCACATCTGGATACTATGAATCAAAACCAACTCAATGTAATCTATCGTTAGCAGCAAGGATAATAATGAGAAGCTTACATGCCTCCTATATACATTCTTCTCCTACTATTTCTTTTCCATATTCTTCAAAATCCTTGATCATTCCTCAACCCCATGAATGATTCATTCTACTTAAATTCTTTTTCATGGACAGGGAATTTAAGTTCAGTGGCTTCAAAACAGTGGGTGTAAAAAGAAGGAGTCCTTGGGTAGCATAAATGATTTGTGTGGTCAACTACCAACTAAAAGGTTGGCATTTCGAGTCCACCCAAAGAAAATGACCTGATAATACTTTTATTTTTATTTTTTGTTTTTTTTAGGGCATCACTGCCCTGGTGGTGGGAGTAGGCGGTCCATCCTTTGCCCCTGTGGAGCTGGAATTGAACCTCCATCCCAGTGGGCCGCAGTCCTGGACACAACCACTATGCCACTGGGGCTCAGCGACCTGATAATACTTATTTCAAAATCTACCACTGAAAAAATAGTCCTCGGGAACCTTTCATACTATCATATTTTTCTCTCCCTCATATCCTCTTTCACCCACTAAATTAGAAAAAATGAAAGGAAAGACAAGCACACCAAATGAAACATACTTCCTTTAGAATCATAGGCACAGAAAGGGGAGAACAGATGAGAGGGTGGGGGCATTTGCCCTAAGAAACATCAAGGGGCATCAGCCAAGGCTCATAATTCTGAGGCACCACAAATATAAAGGTGCCTGACTAAGGCAGTTGGACAAGAGAGGAGAAGGAATTTCTGCTGAGGCATAGCCGCAATAAAAATCTATTCATCTTCACATTTCAGGAGGGATTTAGAAATTGTGCCAAGTCTGCATTTACCTCTTACTAAACCCCTGTTTACAAGTCAACTAACCATCTCAGATCAAAAGTTTGTAGGACGCAGTCTGAATCCTATGATCAATAACATCCTGCCAATTTTTAATCTATTACTCAGCCTTTTTCTTAAAACTGGAGTGAAGATCTTGATCTGCATTTTCAGAGACTTATCATGGAACTGTACTCTGGTTTAGTGTATAAAGTGTTGGGTTGCTAACTGCAAAGTCAGCAATTGAACACCACTTGCCACTCAGCAGGATAAAGAGGAGGCTTTCTGCTTCCATACAGATCTACAGTCTCAAAAATCTCACAGGGGCCAGGTGTACCCCTAGAGGGTCACTTTAAATAAGAAGTAAGACTCCAGCAGTAAGTATCATAGGACTTATGGTAGTATCAAAATGAAATCCAAAAAAGACCTGGAAAGTCAAAAGGAAAACTATGTTTAGCAAGTCTCAAGCTGAAAGAGTTGAAGGGAACACCAAAGCTGCGTGTTGCAATGCTGCATTGATGAATGCTTGGGCAAAATATTTAATGATACAGGTAGATTTTTTTACAGGTAGCTTAAAAGACAACAGAGAGATGCTGAGTGTCTGTCACATGGCCAAAATGACCGAGAGAACTCAAGTGCTGGTTATTATCACATGTGCCAAAGGGAGAAAGATGATGGTCCTTGGTCGACCAGACATGGTGGAAACAAACAGAAGATTTTCATGAAAGTCAGAAGACCCTGACGACAGTGTGAGGTGTAAAAGTCCTCCAAAACCCACCATTCGCCCAAGAATATCGCCCAAATCTATAGGAATTACCCCCTTGGGCATTTCTGGCATTCCAGTAAGAAAGTGTGCTTAGCCTGTTTGGCTCTCTGCATGGCACCCTGGCGCTTGGCAAGAACAAGTAGCTTTAAAAAGATGGCAAGATAGGAGCTAAGAATAAAGTGGTTACTGCTGGTGGACCTGTAGGTTTGGATAGCCACTTTGTTGTTTTTTTGTTTTGTGGCATCACTGCCTTCCGGTTGTGGGAGTAGGAGGCTCAGTCTTGCTGCTGGATTTGAACCTCCAACCCAGTGGGCCGCAGTCACGCGCACAACCACTGCGCCACCGGGGCTCTGTATAACCACTTTGGAAATCAATTTGGCGATATCTAAATGAGATGGAAATTAGCTGCCATACTACCCAGCAATCCCGCTAACTGGGCACATGCCCAGAAGAGGCAAGAAACAAACCATGGCCAGACATATGTGCTGCAATAATTATCGCAGGACAGTTGACAATTGCAAGGAGTTGGAAACAACCCAAATTTCCATCAACTGGCAAATAGATTAGAAAGCTGTGGTACATACATACAATGGAGTGCGACACATCGCTGAACAGCAGTGAAGAACACATGAAGCGCATTGCCACATGGGAGGAACTGGAGGAAATTATGCTAAGTGGAGTAAGCCAAGCACAAAAGGGCATGTACAACATTAATCAGCTGAGGTAAGCTTAAAAAATGCAAAAGGGGCATAGGAAAAAGCTACTGTATATAGAAATTCCTGGGGTGATATTCGGGTAGTGTGGCAGACCAAATCCAGGGCTACATATGGTAGCAACTGAAGTGGGTGGGGAAATATGGCGATGTGTAGAGTGGTAATGGGGTACAAACCCACCCAAAGAGACCATATAGTTCTTATCTCCCTAGAGAAAGAGGGACCAAACTTAAGCCCAGTGTTCCAGGATGTGAATGCGTGACAGCATGTAGCAGGGAGCCAGTGGAGGAGTCTGAGAACCCAACCTCAATCCCAACCACATGAACAGCCATGTTTCCCCACAGGGGAGTTTGTATACGGGGACAGCATTGAAGCTGAAATTTGAGGAGTGGGATATGCCGGACCAGAGCACATGAGAACAAATGAAGAGGGGAGAAGAGAGAATGGAGTGCATTCTGTTCCACTGAGCCTTGAGAACGATATCCCCACTCAGAATAGACAATGCACAGAGGGGGCCATATGGTCAGAACCACTATGAAACACAATGTCCCGCACTGACTCAAAGCCCTATGGAGACAACAAAGGAGAAGCAGAGTTGGGACTGTACCCTGCCTGATCCCAACACCCTAGCAAACACTAAAGGTGGGCAGCAGAGCATTGAGTCCCTGAAGGAATGCCAAGGATATACTTTGTGGCCAGGATGTGACAGCCCATTGGACTCAAACACGGGACACTCCTAGAGATCAACAAAGAGACCTTGAACTATTTATAGGTTTTTATTTTGTTATTATATATATATATATATATGGCAATGGGGTTTTGCTGCTGTTGTTGTCATTGTTTTATTTTCTTTATCACTTCATCTTAGGATGCCTTTTTTTGAGTATACATTGTTATTCCTGCAGGTCTATCTAGATAAGATAGGCTGGATGAAGAGTCTGGAGGAGAAAACAATGGAGCTTAGGGTTCTGGGAAGGAGGTATGGGAGATGGGGATGTGGGGTAAAGAGATGGTGTTGACCAATCCAGGGATAAGGGAACAACAAGTGATTCAAAATCAGTGATAAGGTCCGTGTGAGAGACCTGATAGGGGTTAATCAAAAGTAATGTAACAGAGAAATTACTGAAACCCAAATGAAAGCTATGCATGAGAGTGGGGCAGGAGGAAAGTAAAAGGAAATAGAGGAAAGGACTCGGGGTAAAGGACATTTATAGTCTAAATTCAGGCATGTATACACATGAATATGTTTATATATGATGATGAGGAAATAAATCTGCATGCATATACTTGTAGGGTTAGTATTAAGACAGCAAAGGGGCATTGGACCTCCACTCAAGTACTTCCTCAATGCAAGAATACTTTGCTCTATTAAATTGGCATTCCATGATGCTCACCTTCCTGACATGATCACTAAAGACAAATGTGTGCATAACTAAAAGTGGTGAAGAAAGCTTGTATGACCACAAGGTATCAAAGGGATCAGTTAACAGGCTTCAAAGAACTAAAAATCATAACATTGCATGCCCTTCTTCCTGATACAATCACTGAAGGCAAATGTGGTGAAGTAAACTATGGTACCTGGCTATCAAAAGATATAGTGTCTGGGATCATAAGGCTTGAAAGTAAACAAGTGGCCATCTAGCTCAGAAACAACAAAGCCCGCATGGATGAAGCATAACAACTTGTATGACCACGAGGTGTTGAATGGATCAGATATAGGGCATCAAAGAACTAAAATTTATATCACTATAAATGATGGGGAGTACAGATTGGGTACCCAAAGCCCATCAGGAGTGAAGTGACATCCCATCACAAGGGGCTGCAGGGAGGAGATGAGCCTGTCAAGATACAGTGTAGCAAAAATGAAACATGCAACTTTCCTCTAGTTCTTAAATGCTTCCTCCCCCTCCCATTATCATAATCCTAATTCTGCCTTAAAAATCCAGCTAGACCAGGGAATGTACACTCGAGCTGGAAACATGGGGAATTCAGAATAGATGATCCCTTCAGGACGAGTGGTGAGAGTCTCGATATTGGGAGGGTGGAGGGAAAGGAGTAGAAAGAGGGAACCAATTGCAGGCATTTACATATAACCTCCTCCCTGAGGTACAGACAACAGAGAAGTGAGTGAAGGGACACATTGGACAGTGTATGATAAGACAGAATAATGATAATTTATAAATTACTAAGGGTTCATGAGGAATGGGGCATAGGAAGGGAGGGGAAATAGGGGGAGCTGATACCAAGCGCCTTAGTAGAAGGAGGATGTTTCAAAAATGATGACAACAGATGTACAAATGTAGTCCGCATACAATAAATGTATGTATTGATCATGATGGGAGCTGTATGAGTCCCCAATAAAATGATTTTTTTAGAAAGAAAGTGGTTGACCAATTTTCTAAGGAAGACTGCTATGACGTAAAATAACCAGTTATGTTTAATATAAGAAATACTGGGAAAACACTAGTCACCAGGACTCAAGAGACCAAAATTGCATCTGGGTGGAGTTTTAGAAGTGAGCCTTTCTGATATGAAAAATGATGAGGTTACCTTTAGCAAAGCTAAGTTAATTTCTGAGTATGTTCAGGACATAAACTGCCTGATCAACATCCATGGCATGGATCTTATGCAGGACAAGATATGCTACATGGTCAAAAAATGGCAGACCATGATTAAAGCTCCTGTTGATGTCAAATCTACTTTGTCTGTTCTGTGTTGGTTTTACTAAAAAGCACAATAATAAGATTCAGAAGACCTCTTATGCTCAGCACCAGTAAGTCCGCCAAGTCCAAAAGAAAATGATGAAATTCATGACAAGTGCTGACAAGCGACTTGAAAGAAGTGGTCAATTGACTCCAGACAGCATTGGGAAAGACATAGAAAAGGTTTGCCAATCTATTTATCCTTCCCGAGATGTTACTGTCAGGAAAGTAAAGATGGCGAAAAAGCCCCAGTTTGAATTGGCAAAACTCATTGAGCTTCATTGAGAAGGTGGGGGTTCTGGAAAAGCTGCTGGAGATGAGACAGATGCAAAAGTGGAACGAGCTGATGACTATGAGGGCTGTTTATAATTCAGACTTAATGTTGACAAATCAAAGGTCGTATTGTGGAGAAGAAAAAGAAAGAAAGGAAATGTGCATAGAGGTCAAGTGTCTCAGAAGAGGCATACTCCGTCGTGTTAACCCCTATAATTCAGTAACTTCAGAGGTAGGTAGTCTCTCCTCTGCCTAAATTTCCAGAGGTTTGAAGCTGAAATCACCAGGATCCCCCAGTCATAATGGTTAAAATACACAACAACTTGTGTAAATGTGGGGATGGGGGACAAACAAAATGATAATGACAAAATACTTATAGTCATTGGTCAACTCTCAACAATTTCAAGAGGTAGCATATGATCACGAATCGATGGTACCAAGGAAGTTGTCCAAGCTTTACTGAAGGCATTCGTGAAAACAAAGCTCTAAGAATTGATGGAATACTACTTGAAATGTTTCAACAATGAAGCATTGAAGCTCACTTGTCTGTGCCAAGAAATTTGGAAGACAGCTATTTCAACAGAAACTGGAAGAAATTTATATCTGTGTCCATTACAAAGAAAGATGATGCCACAAAATGCAGGAAATTATTCGACAAAATCATTTATATGATATGCATGTAATTTTTTGTCAATGATCACACAATAACAGTTGCAACAATCCATTGACTTGAAGCTTCTTAAGGTACAAACTGCATTCAGAAGACCATGTGAAGTAATTGAGACCATTTCAGAAGTCAGATGGATCTTGGCTTAAAGCAGAGACTACCAAAAACGGTCACATGCCAAGGCATTCAAGTGTGTGGATCATAACAAACAATGGATTTGAAATGAATGGTACTCCCAGAATAATTTATTGTGCTCATTTACACAGCTTAAAACAGGAAAGGGATGCATCATCAAGGTTGATACTCTCACCATACATAGTCAATCTGCATGCTGAGCAAATAATTTGAAACACCTTAATATATGAAGAAGGATGAGGAATCAGAATTAAAAGAAAGCTTACTAACAGCCTATAATATGCAGATAACACAGCCTTATTTGCTGAAAGTATGGAAGATCTGAAGCATTTGTTGATGAAGGACAAGAGTGACAACCTTCACTGTGGATTACAACTCAATGTTAAAAATAGAACAGAAATCTTACCACTGGACCAATGGACCACATCATGTGAAATGGAGAGAAGGTCCAAGCCATCAAAGACAATCAATGCTCATAGAGGCAGAGTCGAGAAATCAAACGGAGTATTTCATTGTGTAAATTTTACTGGAAAAGACTTCCTAAAAGTGTGAAGAGCAAGGAGTCCCATTGGGAGAACTCAGATGGACCTGATTCAAGTTATACATTTTCAACCACATCATATGCATATGGCGTTGGACAATTAATGTGGAAAATGAGGGAGGAATTGACATATTTCAATGATGGCTTTGGCAAGTATATTGAAAGCACCACATACTTCCAGAAGAATAAATCTGCCATTGAGAAAGCAGAGCTGGAATTCTCCTTAGAAACGAAGATGCAAAGACTTGGTCTCACGGGAGAGACCAATCCCTGGAAAAGATTACCATCCTGGATGGAGTAGATAGGGAGTGGAAAAGAGGAGAGTCCCCCATGAGATAGATTGCCATTGTGGCTGCACTAATGGCTTAAACCTAACAATTAGGAGGACGTGAAATGCTGGGCGATGACAGTTCTGTTGTACACTTCGTTACTATGCCTCAGCACCAATTAGACAGCATCTAACAACACCCCAGCATGTGCGAAAAAAATTCAAATATATGAAAATCCTAGAATCTAGAATAACAAATAAATCATTCACTGGACTCACGAAACACCCTCAAAACTTTATGGGATAATAACTGTCTGTAAGTGTCACAACTGCATAAAACTTGCCCATTTTGAATTCGAGGGGACAGTCTTAGCAGTATGCATTTGACTAAGAGGAAACCTAGAAGCACACACATTCGTGGATTATTTTGTTATATGTGTGCGGACTTATCAAACTTACATTGTAGCTTAATATTTAGTTCATGTTTTGATCATATGTTTGTTTCCTATTATGAAATTGAAACAAATGGTTGTGCAGTGATAATGCATTGGGCTGTCATCAAGATGATCAGTTTATAATCTCTCAGAAACCTACAGGGGATGGCTAAGATGAAGCGCTGACTAGATACCAGTGAGTTTGCTTTCGCTTGTTTCTACCTATTTTTTCCATGCAAATCAAAGCTATCTTTCTGGTTCTGGTCACCATGAAAGAGCTGCAAGACAGAAGAATTCTGATCTCCCTCATAAAGTAGCTGCTTCTGATTGAAACCAGGGCCACGGGCAGGTTTCTCCGCTTCCATTCCTGCTGAGAATGTGCATTTCTCTACCCAAAGAACAAACAGATTGTCTTGGAATAAGCACAGCCAGGAAGCTCCCTGGAGGCAAGGGCGGCAGGGACTTTGTCTCCCAAACTTGTGACACGTGATCAGGAGAGATCAGTCCCTGCACAAAGGCACAATGCTTAATTAAGCAAGCTGGAAGGGTCACCAAAAAGAGCTGAATGGACAGAGTAGCTGCAACAATGGTCCTTAATGTAACCATTGTGAGGATGGTGCAGGGTCCACAGTATTCCCTCTTGTAGGGTTACCGCATCCGAATTCCTTGGATGGCACCGAACAACAACAGCCATGTGGATGCAGCATCTAATGCATGTTTTCTGATCATTGCCTGACAATGTGAAAGGCTTTGCTCTTAGACAAAGTTTGTTTGAAAGTGTATTACTACTACCACACCCCTACCCAGCTCAGGAAGGGGCAGCCTGGACTCCAGGGACTTGCTTTGCAGAGCCTTTTATGGAAATTAGGGTAGTAGGGTTGCACAATCTTACTGTCAGGGGGCCCTGAACCTATCCTGCAAACTTTTCTAATGTTCAATAGTATACATATCCCAAACGTAACCCTGTTCTCCTCTCTGAAGTTCCACCAGCAACTTTATGAACTTGTAAGCATTCAGTCATGAATGGCAAGTCCTTAGTTCTCTGTGTCCAATTTAAATGGCCATATTTCTTTGCACTCTTTGGACACCATTCTGCCCTTGTGCAGATGGTCTTCCTTATCCAAACGATGCATCATGGTTTTGCCTCATCCTGTCTTTTTCCTGTTTAAGATTTAAGAAATATCTATTTTTATGTGAAAGCAGATTCTTCCCAAACAACATGTCAAGTTGAACATATACCGTTGACCCATATCCCTTCCAAAACCTCACCAAATCAATACTTAAAAATAAACAGATGCAGAAATAACAGAAAAGAGAATGATAACATTATAGATGTCAACAATATTTTGCAAACTGGAAAACAAAGAATTTAGTAGTAACTCATGTAGCATACCAAAAACCCAAAGACCCCAATCTACCTGGAAGAGACCCCAAAAGAAGCATGCCTATGTGCCCCCATGTAACTCCTGCAACTCTCTGATATCGAGAACATCCAGTACTACTGAAGATAGTGTTTGGCGTGAGGGTGAAAAGATTGGAGGAAAGTCTAGAAGGAAACTGTTATAGACAAATCCAACTCTCCATTTCCTTTCAGCCAGGTATCCCGGGAAAGAGGAATTGTGAGCAATGTGATGAGAGCAGCACATCAGAAAACCAAGGATAAAGATCTCATTGACTGCACTGTAGGAAGACCAGTGGTAGTGAAATTAGGCAATTTGCCTGCAACACAGAGATGCCTGCACAAGACAGAAAAATCAACTTGAGATAACATTTAAAGCTTGTTCAAACCAAACTCATTTAATAATTAAAAGAATGCATGCCCTTTTTGAACAATATTAAGATGCATCAGTGGGTCATACAGGACTTGAATAAGATAAAAGAAATATTTGGCATAGAAACAGAGAAAAATGTCTGTCTTACTTTACAAAAGGTTTCATGAAGAAGAAGGCCCCAAGAGTATTCATAGTGGGAAGAAAGTTTTCCTATTGAGAAAGCTATGCAGGAACTGAGAAAAAGGAATAAATTGCATTTGCCCCAGCAAGCAAAAGAGACAACACATGTTGGGGGAGGCCAGGTTGGGGTGGTATTGGGGGAGGCAGAACAGAGTCTAATTGCAATCCTATTGACTCTCGTCTGATTTATCCTTTCAGTGACAACTGTCTGACTGAACAAATTAGCTGCATTCTCACACCTATTCAGACCTTGACTTTAGTCCTGTCTCTTTGTAGTTGATGTCTTTACTAGCCATTTTCAGCTTTGATTGCATCCCTATCCTACACCAAATAATTTACAAAATCACTTGGAAAACTAAGGGACACTTTACATGAGTAAGGGTGTTTTCATTCTCATTATATGTATATGAAAACTGGACCATGATAAAAAAGAAGACCACAGAAAAAGCAATGCATTTGAACTGTGAGATTAGCGAAGAACAGTGAGAGTGGAATGGACTACCAGAAGAGAAAAAAAGTCTATCTTGAAAGAAGTACAGCCAGGATGGTGAGACTGCATCCCTTGGACTTGTTATCAGAAGAAAACAGTCCTTGTAAAAGGACATCATGCTTGTCCAAGTGAAAGGTCAGTATAACAGAGGAAAGTCCTCAAAGATGGATTGGTCCAGTGGCTGCCTCAATGGGATAACTGTAACAGTGATCATGAAATGGCTTAATGTCCAGGAGTGTTTGGTTCTGTTGTCACTGTAAGTAGACATTAACTGAATGGTACCTAACAATAATTTTTATTTACTATTTGCTAGAGGTTTTGGTGTTTTAAACTTTTGGTTTTCCCAAAAGCTCTCTAGGTGATTCTAAATTAGAGCCAGAGTTGACAATCAACTGTCGTGAATTCCCACATTTCTGAGTTTCCTTCTGTCCTAGAACCTAGTTCCTTTTTAGATGAGTTATGAAAGAGGCCTATTGCTCTATGTCACCCATCTATTCAGATTAATAGAGATATACCTTATCTCAAATACTCATAGGTGCATAGTTTTTTTTTATCACCTTTCCAATGGAACCTAGAGACGTTTAAGCATTCACTATAGTGCAAGTAGTAGACATCACAAGGTTCATTTCTGGGTATGACAGCTGAAAATATTCCGTTTGCTTTTCAAAGCCAAATCACAGGGAAAAAACATATCGGTAAACATTTTTTTAAATAGATACATAAACCTCTGCTCCCGCAAAGCCATGATAATGATTAATAAATAAATCTGATGCTGAAAAAAACTATTTCTTAATCTGTTCACATGTAAGTTATGAGAGCAATGTCTTCTTGGCTGTGACACATACTGTTTACTCTTTCCTTCTTGGGCTACTCTTACTTGTGGATTCCTGTTACTATCACCATCACATTTTCTAATTTGATCACCCATGCAGATTCAGAGAAAGGCGTTTCAAGAGGAGTATCAAGAAGCCCCTCTTGTCACTATACCTCAGTAATTATTGAATGAATAAATGAATGGATGAAGTAAAGTTAGTTCATTTATTCTTTTCTCACCAGCCCCACTTCTTTGTCTACATTGTCTACATTTAGTAGAAATACCATAACTGCAGGTATTGTTTCTATGAGATACATATTTAAATCCCTGAGTGAAGCATGAATACATATTTTATATATGTATGACATAGGACTTAATTATTCATTCTAAACCTAAAAAGCAGATATAGGAACTCCTAATGATAATCCTACAGGAGAAAGATGAGGTTATAAGCTCCCGTAAAGATTTACAGTCTTGGAAATCTCATACAGGGTCACTATGAGTCAGAATTGACCAGATGGCAGTGAGATTTTGCCTTTGCAATCATCTTCAGCATTGGAATGATGCAACTTGGCATCCTATGGCAACAGAGTCAGGATTTTAGTGAACAAAAAAAGGTAGAAAACTAGATGGTAAACCTAAAAACCCACCCTCACTGTTGTTGAGTTCATCCTGGCTCACAGTGGCCTCTAAGGAACAGAGAAAAACTGCCACCATTGTGTTTAGAAAGCTGTGACAATCTACAGAAATAGACTTTTACATCCTTCTTCCTGAGTCCTTGGGGATTTTGAACCCCTGCTTTGAACCACTGTGCCACTAGGGGTCGGTGATGTAGGATAGAGGCAAATGTTCCCAGTTTCACAAAAAGACTCATACATAATTTCTCAAATTCTGAATTTGAGTGAGTGTGCATCAGATTCTCCAGGTGAGGGAGAGATCTTGCTGAAACGAAACACAAACTGCTCTGCCTAGCTTGCAAGTTTTTTACTCATTTTGTCTGGCATAGTGACTGAAAGATTTGCATTTCCAAAACATTCCCAGGCACTGTTGTTGCTCTTGATCTGGAGACCACACTTTGAGAACCATTGTTATAAGGCAGTCAGGATCCAGGCACCCATCTGCAATACTAGCCTGCTTCAGTACCTTGATATCTATCCTCAAAAATCAAACACAGAATTACCATATGGCCCAACCATCTCTCTCAAAGTATATATCCTAAGACTAGAAAACAGATGCTTAAAGAAATTATTGTCTGCAAATGTTCATTGCAACATTGTTTCCGTACCAAAAGGTGGAACAATCGAATGCCCATCAACAAATCAATAAAGCTAAATGTGGTATATACATATAAACAAACATATGCTTTCAATAAGAAAAAAAAAAACCTTCCCACTGAGGAGGAAGGCAAAGGAGCTGTACAGAAGTTCCACAGGGGCAGAAATCTGAATGACCAAGAAACATATGAGAAAGTGTTCCTGATTTTCTGCCATAAGAGAAATGAAAATTAAAACAACTATGAGATACCAGCTAACACCCTCAAAGATAGCCCAATTCACAAATTCAGAAAGGAACGAGTGTTGAAGGGGCTGTGGGGAAACAGGAACTCTCATCCACTGCTGTTGGACCAATAGGTATGTATAGCCCTATGGAAATCGATTTGAAGATATCTAAAACAGACAGAGATTGAGCTACCATAAGTCCCAGCAATCTCCCTACTGGGTGTATACACAGAAGAGGCAAGAAACAAACCATGGCTAGATATCTGTGCTACAATGTTAATTGTGGCACAGTTCACAATTGCAATGAGTTGGAAACAACACAAATTTCTAGCAACAGACAGATGGATCAGAATACTGTGATACATGCATACAATGGAGTATTATGCATCCCTAAAAAGCAGTGTTGGACACATGAATCACATTGCTGCATGAAAAGAGGAAATCATGCTAATTGAAGTAAGTCAAGCAAAAAAGAACGTACAACACGAGTCCACTGTAGTAAACTTGAAAAAAAAATGGAGCATGGGGGAAAGCTAATATATATGTCTTCCTGAGGTGAGGTCCAGGTACTATGACAGGAGCCAAACCCAATCCAGGGCTACATACAGTAGCCAATTAAATAGGAGGGGGAAAGAAAGAAAACAAAAAGACACGGAAAGAGTGGGAACAGAGCACTAACCCACCCAAGAGGAGGGTATTGTTTCTATCTCCACAAGAGAGGGAGTGAGAGACCAGGTGCCAAGACATGAATACAACATATTAGCATGTATCAGGGATCTAATAGAGAGGTCTGCAGGGGGCAGCCTCAATCTGAACTATGTGGACACACACACACTTTGGAGGACAGCAGTGAAACTGTAACTTGAGTAGAGGGCCACAATTGATTAAAGCACACAGGAGAAATGAAGAGAGATGGAGAGTGAGGGGAACACAACCTGGCCCACCAAGCCCTGAGGATGAAATTCTTGCTCAGAGCAGACAATGCAGAGAGGTTCAGAGGCTCGGCCCCACCAGGAGACATGATGACTCTCACTGAACCATAGCACAATGGGGGACAACATTGGAGATGCCCTGAAGGAATTGTGACCAATCTGAACCCATCACACTGTGGCAAAGCACTTACGGCATGCAACAGAGTAGCAAGGGGAGCAAAGCAATGAAGTCCCTTGGGAATAACAAATATAGACTTTCGAGACAGAATGTGGCACCCCAGCAGACTCAACTGGAAAATACTCATAATGGCCAAAAAACAGATCTTGAACTATTTATAAGCTTTTTCCATTTTAGTCAGTGGATTTCTATTAGTTGTGGTTATTTTGTTTTGATGTTTTGTTGGTTTTCATTTCCTTTGTTGTTTTGTCTGGCTTTGCCCGGTTTTGTGCTTATTAATGTCTCTGCATCACTATCTAGATAAGATAGGTGGGATAAATAATTTGGAGATGAAAAGAACGGAACTGATGGCTCAAGGGATATAGGAGAAGCAGAGGTGGAAGAAAGGAAGGGGGGGAGAAAATCCAGGGACAAGGGAACAAAAGTGAACTAAAATCAATGGAGACAGGGACATAGGATGCTTAGTGGGGCTTGATCAAGGCAATATAACAATGAGGAATTACTGAACTCAAATGAAGACAGAACATGATGGTGGGACCAGAGGAAAGAAAAAGGGAATACAGGAAAGAACCAGGAGGTAAAGGACAGTTATGGAGGTCTAAATACAGGCATGTACATATGCAAATGTATTTGTATATAATGAGAGGGAAATAGATCTATGTACTTATATCTATATGTTAAGAATTAAGGTTGCAAACAGACATTAGGCTTTGACTCAGGTACTCCATCAACACAAGAACACTTTGTACTAATAATCTGGCGTTCTGTGATGTTCACCTTCCCAACAAGATCGCTGGAGTCAAAATAGGTGCATAAGCAAATGTGGTGAAGAAGGCTGATGGTGCCCAGCTATCAAAACATACAGTGTCTGGGGTCTTAAAGGCTTTAAAACAAACAAGCAACAATCTAGCTAAGAAACAACAAAGCAAACGTGGAAGTAGCACACCACCCTATGTGATGAGATGTATATGGGATCAGATACCAGGCATCTAAGAACAAAATTATACCCAATCTTAGTGGGGGATTGGGAGGGGGCGTGGAGTGTAGACACAAAGCTCATCTGTAGACTATTGGACATCCACTCACCGAAGTGTCTGGGGGTAGTATAGCACTGAGGAATCACACAACTTTCCTTGAGTACTTTATTGCTTCCCCCCCCCCATTTTCATGACCTCATTTCTACCTCACAAACCAGATTAGACCAGAACATGCACACTCCTACAAATAAGAGCCCGAAACACAGGGAATCCAGGATAGATAAACCCCTCAGGGCCAACACTGAGAATAGATACACCAGGAGGATAAGGGGAAGGTGGGGGTGGGGGACTGATCAAAAGGATAAACAGACAATCCCCTCCCAGGGGAACAAACAACAGAAAAGTAGATGAAAGGCAACAGAGGATGATGTAAGATGAGAAAATAACAACCTATAATTTATCAAGAGTTCATTAGGATGGGTGGATGGAACAGGGAGGGAGGGGGGAAAATGAGTAGCTGATACCAAGGGCTCAACTAGAAAGAAAAAAACTTTGAAAATGATGATGACAGCATATGTAAAATGTGCTTGAGACACTCCATGAATGTATGGATTCTCATAAGAGATGCAAGTATCCCCCATAAGAGTATTTAATAAGAAAGTGAAAGAAAATATATGCTACAACGTGGGTGAACTTTGAACGAATGCTAAGGGAAAGAAACCAGACACAAAAGATATCACACGTTGCATGGTTTCATTGATATGGAATACACAGCATAGGTTATTCCAGGGAAACAACAAACACATTGTTGGTTCCCAGTGAATGGGAGAGTAGATCACAGTGGACAGTGACTACTTCGTGGGGTAAGGTTTATTTGCAGGTGATAAGAATGTTCTGAAAGTAGGCACTATTGAGAGTCTCACAACATTGTGAATAACATACAAAATACCACTGACTTGTTCATTTTTAAATGGTTAATATTTTGTTATTAGACTTTCAGTAAACTATATAAGGATAAAATTAGAAAAACCGATGATATTTAGTACACTTGATCTTAGTGATACCGATAATATCTAGACTTGAAAAATTTTGTCCAACAGACAGAGAATAATAGACATATGTATAATTTTAGACTTCCTAGTAGGCACAAAAGATTAAAGTAAATTGATGAAGTCAATAATGTATCTTACTTAAATTAATATGTGCACAATTTTAGCATTCTAACAATTAATCAATAAACTATTGCAAACCATTTAACATTCTTTTCTCATATTAAGTATTTGAAAGAAATTGTGTACTTTACACACACTGTGCATGTCCAATCAGATGAGCCACATATCAAGTATTCAATAGTCCAATGTGGCTACCACATTGGACATGGCAAGTCTAGAGTAAACTTCTACATCTCTCTTTAAAGTACATGTTTAAAATTGATAGTTTAATCCACTTTATGCTGTAATAAAAATATTTAAAATACATGTGCTAAATGATGGAACGCGATGATACCAGGACTAGATGAAACTCAGGGCCATCAGTAGATACTGATACATAGTGCCCCTATAGAGCAGGGTAGAATTGTCCCTTTGCGTGTCTGAGACCGTAACTCATTATCAGAGGAGAAAGTCACATCTTTTTCTCATGGGACTAAATTCTTATTTTCTTCCATTTCATAAACCATTGCACTCTGTTAGCAAAATTCAATCTACATACAACTTCTCTAGTGGATTTATATTGTATTATGTAGTGTTACTATATAATTAATAATCAATTTTAATTAGAATGACATCAATATCAAGGTCACCAAATACTGGACAATGAAGAATTGGAAGAGTTCCTTTAACTACGATGCTAAAAATCATATTATGCCAAACAAAGTACATGCTTTCTTTTTGTTATAACGATATTGGTATTGCATTTGTGCTCCCAGTGGATTATTGATCAGGAAAAAATCAGAACACCTAAAACCAAACCTTCAAGTTAATTCTGATTCTTGGTGACCCTGTGGAGGGTTTCCAGGCAGCTTTACCTTCCTCCTGCAGAGACCAGGTGGATTTTTACCACTGTCCTTGTGATCATCAACCCAGTGTTTAACCCACTGCGCCATCAGGGGAAAAGGAAGCTACAATCAGATCATAAAATAGCCTGTAATCTTATCATCTTATACAATTGTTGTCTTTGTATCTCTTTTCTAGATAGATAGATTTAATTTTCTGAAGCAATTGTGATGTCTATGTTTTGTAACTTGCTTCTCTCTATTAACAATATAAATGAATGTCTTTCCATATGCACACACTTGCATCATAAATTCTTATTATATATATGTAAATAATCCTATAAAACAATTTTAAATGACTTTAGAGTACTGTAAAAATATGGGATGATGTATTTTGTCATCTTCTATAAGACATTCAATATTTTCATTCTTATAAACATCACTGGCCTGAAAATGAAGTAAAAGGATGTCAAATTAGGCCAGCACCTTATGTCTTTCTGTTTAACCCTTTCTATCCAAGTTTTTTTTTGTTCTACATAATTCCTCCACCACTTCAACCTCCAGCAGTTTCAAACTAAATGTACTGGAAGCACATGGTCAGTCTGGCCGGCTTTAACGAAGATCCCTCAGATCTTATTCAACAGGACTGATGGGAGGTCTAGGGAGCTGTCTTTTTAGCAAGCTCCACAGTAGCATTCATGCAATCTATATTTTGAGAAACACTGGTTAGGTTCTTACATTTCATTTTAAAATGATCCAAGAATATTTGTCAATGACCTGTGCGCACAGCTCAAGGACATGCCAAAATCTATTTTTGAGAGCCCCACAGTCCTTATTATAACAAACCTAATATTCAGGTACATAATTTCTTTCCTAATATATATTTAAAGCCCAAAATTTGGTTAGCTTTTCAAATATTACAAATGGGCTTTGCAGCTGGTAGAAAGGCATAATTTCCTGCAGACATCATGGACAGGGTCTGCCAAATTCCCAATAACCTTGCTAGCTGCGGTCACAAATTACTAGGCTGGCTGTACTGCCCTCATCACAGAGAGGGTCCATTACCTCTAATGGATATTTTCAGGAGCCGGGATTTTGTAGGATTAGTCCTAGTAGGGTTAAGCATGTTAGTGAGAGTCTCTTTTTGCTGTTTCAAACTCCGTTTGCAAATCAAATGTGTTTCATCAGGCCCTCTCTAGTGGCAGTGGACAGGAAAAACTCCTCTAGAAACAGGCTACCTGGTGCAAACCAAACAACATAACTTGTTCAGGACCCTCAAGAGAAATGCCGCAGAGGCACTGGCATTTTGAAACTTTGATCAGTGCTTGTGAAAGGCTGTACAGCAGTGATTCACAACCTGTGGGTTGGGAACCCTTTGGAGGTCAAGTGACCTTTTTGCAGGGGTCGTCCGATTCACAACAGTAGAAAAATGACAGTTATGAAGTAGCAATGATAATAATTTCATGGTTGGGGGTTCACTACTGCATGAGGAACTGTATCCAAAGGTGGCGGCATTAGGAAGTTTGAGAACTACTGCTTTATAAGGACAGGACAGCAGCCCCTATGACTGCTGGAGGGAAGCCAAGAAGACTTGGACACAATATGCCTGCCCAGAAAATCCAAGAGTACACCTTCTTCTCCCCTAACATTTCTTTCAAGATCTTAGACAATGCTGCCTCTGGTAGTCGGTGGCTCTTAGCCTGAATGCAAACAAGATAACTTCTTTTCAATGGCATACGGATGTACTGGGAGTGTTGCCACAGAAAGAGGAAAGAAAGGCTGCATGGAGTCTTGTGCTGCAGTCTCAACTCAGGCTTCTTCAGACAAATTACACTCCATGGTGAGTATTCTTTTATACTGAGTCCCAACATCCTGGCAGATACAACCCTATTCTCCCTATCCTGCCTTGTCCACAGAATGTGTCCAAAGCATTGCTTTTAGTTTTTTTCAAGAGACTAGATCTCTTATGCTAAGACTTATTGTGTCTCCACTAACCAAGCTATAGGCCCATGGTTGTTGCACAGTGCCGTGATTCCATTGCTCCATGGAGATGTGAACTGTACACATTCTTACCCTGTGTCCTTTTCTTTCTCTGGGTGTTCTGGTATAAACGTGAAAACTTCTTTGCATGGCTCTGGATTCTGGGACTTTCAACTGAACCAACTAATTTGTGATTGTTTTGGTCTTAGTGCCATCAGCCCCAAATGCCCAGTCCCACCATGCCTTACCATACTGGCAACAGATGCCTTCGAAGAAACTGAGGTTTCCATGCCCCAGTTGTAAAATGAAGCCACCAATCTTTTTTTAAAAAAGCAGCTCCAAAGTTATCTGAAAGCGATATCTAAGTCTCACTATCTAAGTCTGACTGACCTGAAATAGGCTTCATAAACATTTCCAGAAATGTATTATTCTTAATATTAGTCTGCCAGAGAGAGAATAGGATTGTCCTGTTCAAAAAGAATTGAGGTGTAGACAAAGAACCGTGACTCAAGAGAGAGCGTTCCATTCCTAGATGGACAAGTGACCCCAAACATGTCATATTTCTGGGTGTTATTCTTCTCATATGTAAACTGAGGAGGGTTGGAGTAAATTTGTTCATTAAAGAAATCTTTAAGTTTTACCAAACCTACTTTTAGGTGCCTAGAATATATCAAAGAACAAGAAAAGGTTCTGCTGTCCTGGACTCAAACATTTTAGTAAGGTTAAAAACTACATTTCTGAACAAATATTTGGAAAAGATTTATATAATTCAGTGTCTAGAAGAAAACTGAAGGTGGTTAAGAAGATACCATGTGAAAGATAAGAACAGGGGGATGATTAAGGCATGGAGCAAAGCTTAGAGAGAGTTGGCAGAGGAGGTAATAGGTAACAAGGGCCTAAATGTGGACACTATGTTGTACAGACAGCTAGAGAAAGGGCTTCCAGAAAGAGGAAACAGATAACGCAAAAGGTATAAGTTTGACTTCTTCAAACCATAGTGAAATGGCCAGTTTGTCGACAGTGGAGAAGAGTTTTCTTAGGAAATGGGATTGAAGTGGCAGGCAAGGACTAAATCATGAAGTGACTTTGTAAAGCGCAGTAGGATGTTTGGATTTGACTCCTTGTATCATGAGAAGGTTTTGGAGAATATTTATGAAGGAATACCATAATCAGATTTATATTTTTAAGGGACACTACAGTGTGGTAACAGCAAGAACAGAGAGATTAATAAAAAGGCCACTATAATCAAAGATATTGGGGACTTAGCCCATGGCAGTGGTAGCAAACAGAGAGAACATGGGAAGGATTGGGACATATTTTAGAGGTAGTGTCCGCAGGTCTTGTCAGCTGGTGTATATGATGGGATAAAGAACTGAAGATGATTCTTGGTGTTTTGACCTCAGCAACACTTGTGTGATGCCTCTTATTTCAAATATTTCACCTGTGTTCCTAAGTGAGCTTGGCCTAGACTTCTTTGATCCCATGTTGTCTGATTTTATTATAAAAGTTATACTTTACTCAAAATGTGAGTAGAGTAGTTTTCCTTTTTCTTGTGTCTAATGTACATAAAGGTGATAGTTTAGTTTGCTCTTTACTGAGTTGACTACACTTTATGAAAATGTTTGTTTTGTTTTACCACTGTTGGTGATCCTTATCTAAATTAGGGCCCTTAAAAAATCTCACAAACTTCCCTTTAACGAGGTCACAATTTAGTAGCAAATGCATAATGGGATAAAATGGCTGTGTAAGGTATTGTGTTAAATGCC
The DNA here is from genome assembly GCA_004026705.1 of Nesogale talazaci. Lineage (NCBI taxonomy): Eukaryota > Metazoa > Chordata > Mammalia > Afrosoricida > Tenrecidae > Nesogale > Nesogale talazaci. The sequence continues at coordinate 96,666 of PVJH01005613.1, forward strand.
ATCAACTTGCAATGTTCTCTCCTTAGTTGGAAAAGAAGCTAGAGCTCTAATAGGACAATAAAAATGCTGAGCATTATTGGATCTTTCATTTTGTCGTATATAGCTAAATTAATGCCCAGCAATCTTAAAATACATCAAAGAGGCTTTTTTAAAGGTAGGCTTTTTCAGTTCCTTTGGACGGTGTATATCATTCATTATCAGCTAATCTTCTCCAGAGCACTTACCGCAATTTATAATTTGGTTCCTTCATATTTTTCCTTTGTATTGCTTTTCTCATTAGAATTTAATGAATGAAATATGAAAACATTTCTGATTTTAAACATTTAAGATACTTAATCTGGCCTTATTATGATTATTTTATGTTGGGCATGTTATGAAGTGCCTTATCTATAGCATCGGTACTATTTCTAGACATAGACGCATGTGTAGGAAGATTGATCACATTCTAAAATGTGTCATTCATTGATTATACAGCTGCCATTTTGTGAATGAATGGTACTTAATACTAAATATATAACCTCTTAGGCTTAAATTGAGGCGATATTAAAGATATAATAAAATAACTGAATGCAGCAGAACCTAATTTTAGATCCACATGAAATTTCTCAAATTAACAGCATTTTTACTAACCATAATAGGAGTTAAAGCAGGACAATTTCTTCCATCCAGGATTATTTTTCCCTCACTGCAGATGAGCGCTCACTCAATATGTGTCATGGTTCAAAGAACAAAAAAATTGTCTCAATTGATGTAATATGAAGGTTAGTAGTGGTAATTTGTGAAAAAACAACAGCTCTAGGACATTTTTCATTATTTCTCAATCTGCAGTGTCAAAAAGGACTTCATTTGCTAAGAATTATTTTTCCCACCTGAAGTCTCTATTATTTCAAAATGCAGAGGTGTTTAGGTAGACAATGTTCGGTTTCTTTTTGGGCATTGGAGTCTCTTTCCAGAGAACAGGAAGTTACTCTACCCCTAGAGCATTCACACCAGAAGATAAAACCTGAAGAGAGCTCATGAAAATGCCAAGTACAAATATAACAGTCCTGGGTCTAGTCTCTGATGATAGGAGTTAGTTGTTAAAAACTGATCTCACAAGCCAATTGATAAAAGGCATAATATTAAGAATTTACTCATTAATATCTCATAGCACTAATTACATTTTGTCGTGCTAATTTCAACTCCTGGTGACTCCTGAAAGTAGAACTGCTCCAAGCCTTTTTTCGACGACACTGCTGGGTAGCATCAAACACCAACGTTTCAGTTAGTTGTCAGTTACCAAGCATTTGCATCACCCAGGAACTCTTATGGTATAAACCACCCCAAAGTCATAGTCGTCAAGTCTATTCCCATTCTATCCCAACTCATAGAGACCCCATATGACAGAGTCGAACTGCCCTTGGGGGTTTTCAAGGCTGCACATTTTTAAGGGAAGAAAATGCTACATTTTTCTGACACAGAGCAACCATTGACAGTGCATTTCCTAACGCACTATTGCATCAAGTCTTCTTTCTCACTATACACATTCATTTATACCATAGAGAAAGAATTAAAATATTAGTGTAAATAGGTGATCATGAATACGTTGTTTGTGACTAGTACTAAACACTTATCATCTCATGTAATCCTCAGAATGACCTTGCATCACAGGAACTGCTATTTCCATTTTACAGATAAGGAAAACAAACCATGTAGTGATTTATTTACATATTTGAGATGGCATAGCTGGAGAAAGGGTAGACTGGATCCTGAAATTTCATAATTCTTTTTATTACATCATTTCACTGTGAGGTGAGTGCTAACTAAGTTCCAGAAGCAAAATATTTTCCAATTTAAAAATTTTAAGAGGTAGATTTGGCTGGTTAGGGCTCTGTCAAATCAAGTATGACTTTGAAATGCATCAAACCACAAACTCAGTGCCAGACAGTCTATTCTGACTCACAGCCATCATACGTGATGGGGTAGAATTGGCCCTGTGGGTTTCAAAGACTATAGAAATCTCTACAGGAGTAGAAAGCTTTGACTTTCTTCCAGGAAGCAGTTGGTGATTCTGAACGGCTCCCCTTGTGATTGGCAGCCTTGTCCTGGAACCCACTGCATCACTAAGACTTCTTTAAAATGCATCGCCTTATGAAAACCAATCAACTCCTACCTTAGGATTACTTGAAAATTAGAACCTACATAACTTAATTCCAGGTCTTTGGAAAAATCTTTAGTAATGATACATTAAATAAAGTGCCAATTCCCCAAATCTATAGAAAATTAAAACCCAAACATCTAAACAATAAAAAATACAAATAATCCAATAAAAAATGGTCACAATATACTGAGAGACCATTTACCAAAGATGATATCCAGGTGACCAACAACCATATGAAGAAATGTTTGTGCTGATTAGCAATACAAGAAACACAAATACAAATGAAAATAAGCTATGACTTCACGGGGATGCTCTTAGCAAAATCCAGTGAAACACAAATTAATAATTTCTGGAGAGCATGCAGAGACGGAAGCACCCATACAGTGTTGGTGGGGCTGTAGAATTGTACAACCTTCATGGAAATCAGTATGGTTCTTCCTTAAACAAATGCACATATGAGTGCTTTATGATTCAGCAATCTCTGTATTTGGATATATACGCTAAGGAAATAAAAAATAAAATATGAACAAACATCTGTACATCTAAGCTTATTACAGCAATTTCCATCATAGCAAAAACATGAAAAAATAAAAAACTCCAATTATAGAGATAAACTCTGTTGCATGCATACCATGAAATAGTATCCATCAACAACAAACAATGGCAATCTTTTGAACACCACAAAACAAGGACAAAACTAGAGAATATGATGCTTGTTAACTTTAATCTTATAGGAAATAGTGCCATTTTTATAAGGAAAATCGAATCGAAGGAAAAGTATTTTCTACATCAAAAGAAAAAGACTTTAAGGTCTATGAGGGTGCCAGGACCAGAAGCGGGGACTTGGAGAGGGGAGAGGTAGGAAATTACAGAAAGGGTGAGGCAGGATGGGAGAGAGAGTGAAGGAGAAGCACATTGGTAGGAGTTAAACAGGATTTTGTTTGTTGTGATAGGCTGCATGACTATTAGAATATGATTTATTAACAACAAAGAACATATGAGAGCAAAGGCTCACAACTTTTAGAAACTCTGTAGATCAAAATATTGGTGTAAATGGCTACAAGAGAAAGGAAAGGTAACTGAAGTGGACTTGGACATACAAGTTTATTTCAAATCTATGGAAAATAATAATAAATAAATAAATTCATCATCAATTAGACTACATTAATTTCCTTGAATAAACAAATGAATAACAGCCCCCCCACCCAGTGAAAAGTTCCCAAGTGGAAATAGATGGAATCCGTTTCCCTCCTTTGAGAATTTGATGAACAGTATTATCTTGTTCCCTAGAAAAACAACCTTATGCTATTCTCAAGTGAGCCCTGCTTCACAGTGGGCTCAATGGAAATGAAGCCAACCGCAAGGTCAGGAGTTTGAATACACCAGCTGCTCCATGGGAGAAAGATGAGGCTTTCTACTCCCATAATGATTTACAGTCTCAAAATCCCCAGGGGCAATTACACTCTATTTTATAGGGTTGCTGTGAGTTTGAGCCAAACCAATGACTGTAAGGTTGCTTTGTTTTTAAATTGCTATGATATGCAAAACATCTAAGTAAATAATGTCAGAGGTTTCGTTACACCTCTCGACTTTATAGTTGAAGGAAAGCATTGTTATTTCCAATCATTTCTTTTGCCAAAAGGACTTCGTATCTATTCTCTCTAGAAGCAGAGAATATTTTCTTTCTCCATTGATTTTGCTCTTGTCCATATATTTTGCATCAGCATATAGAAGAGACACAATGGCAATCCCACATTTAGAAATGAAAGGGGCATTGTTTATATCTGCTAATTTCTTTTGCAATTCTGCCAGTGTAAGAAGAAAATGTCACATAATGACTTTGAGTCTGAGAAAGATGAAAATGATATACATAGAGCAGACCTGTGGTCAAATTGCGGCATAGAGGCTTCAATGCATACATATATTTATGTGTTTTAAGTCAACGAGTTTTGTTGTGGTTCTTAATGTAACATCACAGCACCGGTTGACTTTAATACCCATTCACAGAACATGGTCTCTTCAAAAGTCTAGGTTCATGATCATTAGTCATCCCAGGAGATGCAAATCAGAGCAGTAATAAGAAATCACCTTGCAACAACAATAAGTCAAAATAAAACACAACAACCACCACAAAACAGTAATCAACAAATATTGAAGAAGGTATGGAAAGATTGTAACCTGGTCACACTGCTCTTGGGTCTGTAAATATATACAGAACCATATGGTGCTACCTCACATAACTAGGAATAGACCAGTGTTTCTTAACCATCCTAATGCAGCTAACCTCTAATGCAGTTCCTCATGTTGTGGTGACCCCCCGCCATAAAAATTAAGTTCATTGTTACTTCATAACTGCAATTTTGCTACTGCTATGAATCAGGTGTTCCCTGTTAAAGGATCATTCGATCCCCAAAGGGGTCACGACCCACAGATGTTAAACTGCTGGAATAGACATTCCTTATTGTTCAACAATACCTTTGCTGGGTGTAAACCCTAAAGAAGCAAAAGCTATAGCATGAACAGACACGCACTCATTGCAACACGGTTCACAGTCTCAAGAACAGGGAAACAACCCAAATGGCCATTAGTGGAATTGTTACAGCAAATTTAACACACATACAGTACTATGTAGCTCTTAAAATCATTAAGGAAACCACAAAACAGGGATGGACCAGGAGAGCATTATGCTGCCAGAATTTAGTCAATCACAGAAGTTTACATATTGTATGAGACCATTGCTATTGAGGGGAAAAAGATAGACTTTTGGTCCCAAGGGAGCAGACTTCTGGGGTTACCAAGGTGGGGTGGGGTGGGAAAGGACAGATGAAGCAATATACTAGAGCAGTGGTTCTCAACCTTCCTAATGCTGCGACCCTTTCAAACAATTTTTCCTGTTGTGCTGACACCAAACCATAAAATTGCTTTCACTGCTACTTCATAACTGTAATTTTACTATTGCTATGAATCATCATGGAAATATCTGACATACAGGATGTATTTTCATTGTTACAGATTGCACATAATTAAAGCACAGTGATTAATCACAAAACAATATGGTATTACATATTGTGAAATATTTATTTCTAATGACAAATAAATTAAATTTTTTTCTTGAAGGATGGTGTAGCATGGATAGTAGTCTTCACACTAGGTATTCCTATGTGGGTGTATCTGCGTGTGGGCGGACCCACTTGGAGATGAGAGAAGAGTAGTCTCTCCATTTCTAAGACTATCAAACATATGTGCTTATGGATGCTCTCAGGCGACCCTTCACAGAGGTCGCTCAACCTCCAATGGTGTCACAACCTACATGTTGAGAACCACTGTACTGGAGGGTTGGGAGGTGTTAACCTAGGTAAAGGGAGTCCTGAAATCCACAAGAGAGAGTAGGAGAGGGTGGGCTAACCTACTGGGGGATGGGAGAGGTGAGAAGTCCCGTAGTGGAAATTGTTGGATGCAAGATTGATGGACTGAAATATAACGCGCCTGTCAGATTCACAATAATTGAAAAAAAGATTCTAAAAGAGGAATCTTTGATGCAAAGAACTTCTGCTCTGCAATATTTTATTATTATTTCATTATCATACTGCTTTTCAATGCTGTGCACATTGTTTTGGAAATTAATGTCTGGCTTCAATTTTATAGAAATCAAACTTACATTATAGAGTTTAAGGCATTTTATCTTCATTTGGATGATCATCCCTTGGCAGGAATTCTGAATATTTTAGCCATTTCTCTCTCTGCTCCTCAGATTTCTGAGAAGAAGTCAATGATCAACAAACATATACTTAAATGTATGATGAGAGAACTTCAGTGAATCCAATTGTAAGTAAAAGCATGCTTCGGTAATGAAAACCATCTTCTTATTTACCTCTTTGATAAGTACAAACCTGACTCCAGGGTCTCTGAAAGCAGCAGACCCGAATTACCAAGTTTACCTCAAGACAAAGTGCAGTATTTTGAAGTTAAAAAATAGCACAGCCCCCAAACAAATTTCCCCTGGTGTCTTGACTTGTAGGCCTCTCCCTGGGGTTATTTGGGGCACTGACTCAGAAAGTTACATTGGATAGACTGCATCACCTCTAGTTTCTTAGATAATGTGTTACAGTGTATTTTAAGCTATTAAGTTATACTAATTTGCTAATTTATCATCCTGGTTTTAGATATGAGAATTCAGAATCAATAATGGCAGGACAAGACAAAAAAGATAAGAACTACTTGAAAAAGAAATAAGTATTGAGGAACTTCCAAGGGAAGCTGTATGTGGACCTATGGTCTAGTTGGGTACTCATTGAGCTGTCAATCATAAGATCAGTGAACTCACGAGTCACACTGCAGTCTTTAAAAAGCCGAAAAGCTTGGGAAAATAAAGGGTCTGTTGTTCTCTGTGCTATGAGGTCACCGAGTTAGAATCAATTAGATGGGATCGGGATTTTCTTCTTGGAATGTGAGACTGTTCAATTAAAACAGAGAGGGCAAGTTGGATAATGCAAAGCCAGAACACCGCTTGAACAGTGGAAAATTTACACATATGGAAGGTATGAGGGAAGTGTCACAGGTCATAAATGCAAGACTTTAATTTTCATAAATATTTTGAAGATCTGAATTTTCTTCTTCAAATTATTCAGTCAACAATTTAGAACACATTGTAATATATATAAGTCAATGGATAATCTATATTAAACATTTCAGAGCTGAGGTTGACACCAAGCTTCTACATAAGAATTATAACCTTTTTAAGAGTTTCTGTGCCCAGGTGGAGAGGTTGCATCATCTTATATAACAAGACTGGGATGTTTTAGTTTTTAATAAGGGAGCATAATTCTGACAGTCCTTTTTTTCATTTCAGAACATTTGAATCACTATTGTACCAAACTGACAAGCTGTCAGTCAATTAAGACATATGTACCCTATAGGACAGAGTGAAATTTCTGTGGCTTTATGGGGTTTTAATTCTTTATAGGAGCAGATATTCTCATTTTCCTCTTGCAGAGTAACCTGTGGTCTTTGTGGTTAGAAAGTAAACATAAAACCCATTGGGTTTCTTATTTATTGTGTAATGACAAGGCACCATCTCCACTGTCCGTCAGTTTCTCCTACTGTGGTGGTTTATGCACTGCTGTGATGCTGGAAACTGTGTCACTGGTATATCCAGTTCCAGAAGGTTCACCGAAGTGTTGCACTTGAGCTTCCAGATGAAGAACAGACAAAAGAAGGACGCAGCTCCCCACTTCCGAGGAAAAATCTGCCTAAAACATTATGCATAGCTTTGAAGCATTTTTAAATACTGAAAGCCTAAACAAAGGAAACAGGGTATTTTTAGGGATACTGCTGACAAATGGACCCTGCAAGTCTTAGGACACTCAAAATGCGACTTAAGGGATGATCTCTTGGAGAGAGATATGGCAATGTAAATAGGGGAAAGCCTGTGGGACTGGAGGCAACAGGATCTTTGTTTGATGATGGGGTAACACTTCAGGTAAAGAGAAACAGTTTCAAACGTTTTCTAATGCTTGAAACTTGGAATTCACAAAGTATAAATTCAGGCAAATTGCTCTGCATTCCTTAGTGAATAAGTCTCTAGGAATTGACAGAATAGACATTGAAATGCTTCAGAAACCTGAAGAACCAATGGAAGAACTCAGTCTTCAATGACAGGATATTTTGCAGACTGCTGCACCATACTGACCAGAAGAGGTTCATAATCTGTGCCATTCCAAAGAAAGGTGGCCAAACAGAATGCTCAAACTATAGAATGACATCGTGATATTTCAAACAACTATATTTTACTTAAGATCATCCAACATTTGCTAAAAACATTTTAGCAAAAATAGAATAATATCATCAATATTGCACCCAAGTAAATTTTACTTAAGATCACCCAACAGCATGTCCTCCTTTTTTGGACTTCTCCATTTTAGCAATCATGATATCCTTTTCAGGTGATTGGTCCTTCCTAATTAAACATCCAAAGTATGCATAACCAAGTGCCTCCAGTCTTGCCTCTAAGGAGCATTCAGAGATACTTCTTCAAGACAGAGTTTTTGCTTTCTGTCAGTCCATTGTTCTTTCAATATTCTTCCCAAGCACCAGGATTCAAATATATCGGTTCTTCTTTGGACTTCTTTATTCACTATTCAACTTCCACATGCATGGGAGGGAATTGAGCATATCTTGATTTAGACCAGGTATTTTAAAGGGGTTTTGTGCAGCAGATTTAATAATGCAATGCATCATTTGATCTCTGGACTATTGCTTCTGTGAACATTGACTGTGGCTCCAAGCAAGATGAAATCTTTGATAACTTCAATCTATTTCCATCTATCCTGATACTATATTTTTTTCCAGTTGTGTGGATATTGCTGATTCTTTTTTAAACACTGAGTTGTAATCCATACTGAAACTGAAATCCTTAATATTCATCAGAATATGTTTCAAGTCCTCCTCAATTTTAGCAAGGTTGTTAATAAGGCTTACTCCAATTCTGATGTCACTGTCTTCATATAATTCAGCCACTTTGAGTAAGCTTATATAAATTTCAAACTCTGCACAATCCTATAAACCCACTGCCATGAAGTCACTTCTGACTCATAAGATTTCTGAGACTGTAAGTCTTTATTGGATCAGATAGTCTCACCTTTCTCCTAATGAGTGGAAGGTGATTCTGAACCAACAACCTTGCAGTAAGCAGTCTACCATTTGTGAGACAGTGCCACTAGGTGTCTTCACACAATCATATAAAAGGGGAAATCAATTCATTTTATAAAACACAAATAATCATAATGAATCTTCAGTGCATGACATTACGAAATCATGCTACCACAATTAAACATACTAGATGTTTAAAAAAAAACATTCAAGAGAAAATAGTGTTCTAAGTTCTAGGAGTTAAATATAGACATATATATGAGGAAAAACTAACATTACCCATTACCTAATTTATTTTGCTTTAACAAATGAGAAGTAAAACATTATTGTACCATTTTGAAGATGGAAAAAACCAAAGCTAAATTTAAGAGCATATCTATAGGCCAAATACTAGGTTAGCAAGTGGACGTTGGGCCCTCTCCATGGTGCTCCCTCCACGCAAGGACACTTTGTTCTATGAATCTGGTATTCCTCAAGGCTCACTGGCCTAACAGAATCACTGAAGTAAAAATGGGTGAACAAGTAAATGTGGTGAAGAAAGCTGATGGTGACCAGCCATCAAAGGATATATCGTCTGGGGTTTTAAAAGCCTGAAGATAAACAATAGACCATTTACTTGAGAAGGGACCACACCTACACAAAAGAAGCAAAACAGCCATAGTAACCACATGGTGGTGAAAGGTCTAGGCAATAGCCATCAAACTGGGGGGAGGGGATACACATATCACTGTGTGCACACATCCCCAAGGCGCCCACTGAAGACATGTGGGAGCATGAGCAAAAGTGGTGATGAAAGCTGATGGTGCCCAGCTATCAAATATATAGCATCTGGGGTCTTAAAGGCTTGAGCATAAACAAGCAGCCATCTAGCTCAGGAGCAAAAAAAAACCACCATAAAAGAAGCTCGCTTGCCTGTGCAATCATGAGGTGCTGAAACAATCAGGTATCAGGCATCAAAGAACAAAAATCAAAATCAATGGACCAGTTGACTCCCGATATCGCTGAAGACAAGTGGGTACAGAGGAAAACAAAGTAGAAGAAATGATGGTGCCCAGCTACCAAATGATTGAATGTCTGGAGTCTCAAAGACTTGAAGATAATTGAGTCACCATTCAGCACAGAAACAGCAAAGTCCACATGGAAGAAGCACACCAGAATATGTGTTCAAGACGGGCTGAAGGGAACAGGTATCGAGCATCAAAGAACAAGAATCACATCATCACGAATGAAGGGGAGAGCAGTGTGGGGACCTAAGGCCCACTGGTGGGTAATTGGTCACCCCTTTACAGAGGAGTCACGGGGAGGAGACAGACCAGTCAGGGTGAAGCCGGGCAGTGATGATGCATACAAATTTCCTCTAGTTCTTGAAGCTTTACTCCCCCCCAACCATCATGGTCCCAACTCTACCTTACAAATCCAGATGGACTGGAGAAGGTACACTAGTAGAGAGGGGAGCTGAAGATATGGGGAAACCAAGATGGATGACCCCCTTCGGGCCAGTGGCTAGATTGGAGTTGCTGGAAGGGTGGAGAGAAGGTGGGGTAGAGAGACAGAACCAACTGCAAGGATCTACACATAACCTCCTATCTGGAGGACGGGCATCAAAGGAGTGGGTTGAGGGAAGTGTCGGACAGTATAATAATTTATAAAGTATTGAGGGTTGATGGGGAAGGGAGAGCAGGGGAAGAGGGGAAAGAATGGAAAAGCCAATACCAAGGGCTCAAGGGAAAAGGCGGATGTTTGGAGAATGAAGACAGTAGCGGGCATGTGAAGGTGTTTATTTATGTATTGTGAAAAATGATGCATGAGCCCCTAATAAAATGATTTTTATTAAAAAATTAATCAATATGCTGAAGATTATTAAATTTTTAAGTAACAGAACAAAGGCTTGTTCTCAGAGTTTCAAGTACAACTATACTGTACTACAAAAGTGTGTACATGAAAAAAGTTCCAGAAATTATTTAAATCCTATAAAATGCCTTACTGCTTTTAGTTCAGTATATTACAAATGCTATAATAATACCATGTCTACATAAACATAAAAGTTGTTTTAATAAGTCAAATGCCAATTCTAAGTGATAAATGTTCAGCATAGGTTTATGTGTAGTGTCTTTCTGAGTGTTATATACATAAAATTATAGTGTATTTTACAATCAATGGGATCTTAGTTGTAGCTATAATTTCTCTCTACCTGTGTCATAAAAGTTAAAATTTTAGGACTCCCATCCTCAAGTTCACTAAGAATTGGAATTAAATTGTGTATTAAAACTTTTACTAAATTTTGTACCTATAATATCTTAGCTTTGTGATCAATGTGTCAGATGGTGCTTTTCTGTGCATCTGGTCTCTAGAGAAGCAAAGCAGTTATACAGACATTTTTGGGGTCAAAGTAGAGGTCTGAAAATAAGTACTAAGAGGAAGTAAATACTATACATCATTTGAGCAGAAGTAATATACATATTCATGGAGGTTGAGTAGGAGGGGATTTGACCAAGTTTTGAAGTACAAAAAGGGCATTCAAGGCAGATAAAAGATTTGCGGTAAGCAGACATAATGGTTTAAGCAAGAATCTAAAAGTGGGACTGGGCATGAACTAGATATTGAAACACCAGGGAGAAGACCAACCAAAATAGACAAGAACAGTATGAAGAAAGAGGGAAATACCCATCACAAGCGATTAAGTACTGTATAAAATATTGGAAACTTGGACTACAGATTCTTAGTCTCTAACTCATTGCCCCTGAGTTGATTCAGACTCATAGTAACCATACAGAACAGGGTCGAACTGCTCCGTGCATTTCTGAGCCTGCTTCTTTACAAAAGTAGAAAGCCTGCTCTTTCTCCCGAGGAGTGGTCTGCAACTACTGAACTTGCCGTGAGCAGCCCGATGTGTTGGGTCGGGTATACTCAGAACATAGAGTGTCCCAAGAGAATCAAAGGTAGCGTGCCATCACTATTTCCAGTCATAAACTTTAAATTCAAAGATAATTTCATCTGTATATGAATCATACCATAAAAGAAAATAACTCTTTGAAGTTTAGAGCAAGCAAAATAAAATGTATAATGATATTCAAAATAAAAAAAGTTATTGAGAATATAGCATGTATGTCACTCAATAGAAAGAAATAGGGAAAATATATTCCAGAGCAATAAGCTTCAAGTTAAATAAATAGAATTAAAGCTTATAACAAAATTACAGACAAGTAATTCAAGCTCTCTCAAGGGCCTTACATGCTTCAAGGAAAACATCTTCCAATTATCATAAAAAGCTCTCCAATTTTCACAGTTCATCTGTAATAGCCTGATTGCAAATGTAAAGTATATGACTCAGGTAGCACTGAATAGTTAGCTGCAACCATAACCTCTTGTGTAAAGACAAGCAATTGGAATAGCAGTACTACTTCTTAAGCAATCTCATTTCAATTGCTTGACATTTATATCAATATTCCTGCTGGAAGGGAAAAAAGACAAAATATTTATAATAAACAAGTATATCTTTATTATTAATCTTCATCACACAGCAACAAATGAAAATGATTCTTTGACTATAGAGCTATTAGAGGAGTATTATTTTCTTAAATGTATCTCTTGCAATTATCACCAATGGAGTGCCTACAGGGGAAAAAATTAAAATGAACAAAAGAAAATATTTAGCTCAGAGATTAAAAGAAAGAATCCAAGAGAAAGGTTTTGGATGTCTGGCTACTACAAGTCTTCACTGTTAGGAAGAAAAAAAAGATCTGTTTTAAAATTTCATTACATAGTGTCATTATACGAAAGTGACAGGGGACTGAATGTCTGGCTTACTAAGAGGTAAGCAATGTATCTTTCTTTTTTGTTGCTGTTACACCAAGAAGTAGCAGTATAGGCTGATGTCAAACACCTCCTAGAACAGACACAACATTTTACAAGGGTCAAGGTGTCCAGTGGCCTGGTCTTGGAGCCTTGTTCTTCTCGTCTCCTATAACTTCATATGCTACTCTCTCAAAGGATCATTATGATTTAGAATCAACTTGATGACAAGCTTGGATTTGACTTGGTTTGGTTTAAATGTCTAGTGTGTGGATGCTAAGAAGTCCTGAGGGCCCCGTTGAGTAACATAGACTGTGATTGGAACCCATGAGCTAAGTTCAAATGTGTTGTCAATTCATCTCAATGGCTATGCCGCCAGGGCTCTTATAGCACTTCTACTTTCCCATGAGTTTGGAAGGATGTTTTCAAAATATAATAGCAAAGATGGCTGCTTTCAGGTGCATGAGTTCTATGTCTCAAAATCCATTACCCCTGAAGTTTTCTCTTCCTCTTTGACTAAGTAACTGGTGCCATGACCTTCATCTTTCTCCCAATACCTTTTGAGCCTAAGGCAAGTAATTTGGAACATCAAAACATTGTCCTCTCTTTGCGCTGTGCTGCTTTATAAATCACTCCACTATTCACAGGTAGCCTAGAAATCTTATTGGCCTAAAGAATAGATGGCTACTTCCAGTTTCACTCTTTGGTCAATGTCAGATGGTGTCAGGCTAGATAAAAGTCTTCTTTTTCAAAAAAATATGTTTAGAGCGATATTATGTTGCTCAT
>PVJH01005614.1:0-110107 GCA_004026705.1 Nesogale talazaci
TAGAAATCACCAACTCCCAAACCCCTAGCTGCTCTTGGAAACTCCAAATTTAAAGTACAATCTCCAACTTAGCATCCCCAGGTGAAAGTGTGTATTGGTCTCTTATGCTGCTGTAATGAGTTAGTGTCTTTTACAACCAACATTTATTTTCTTACAGTTTTGGGTTCAGGATCCTAAAATTAAGGTGTGGACAGAACTGTTTCTTCTGGAGATCCTATAGGAAAAGAGACTTATCAACTTCTTGTCCAGCCACCAGTGGCTGTTTGCGTTTTGGGGCTAATGGTCTCTTCCTGCATCTTCAAAGCCAGCAGCATAGCATCTGCTAATCTCTGAACTTCTGGTGTCCCAGCTCTCTCTGACTGTGGTTCTCCTCTTTCCCATTCATAAGAACCCTTGTGATATGAATGAGGTCGCCTGGAATCAAAATAGCCAGCATATGAGTACATGGCACCCACTTGGATACTTCTGGATAATTTCACATAATCGCATCTGCAAAGTCTCCTTTATCATGAAAGGTGACACTCTAGGGATTTGACGTGAGCATCTTTGGAGTCTGTTAGTCTGGCTGCTACAATGTCTACCAAGGAATCTCTGACTTCCTTCCCCAAACCAGCTCCTTCCCGTCTTCCCATCTTAAAGTCCCCCTCAGCCTTACCTCCTCTCTTGCCCAAGCCTTCAGCCAATCTCCTGCTCTTTCTCTGCAGCACACTCGGAACCTGCCCCCTTCTCCCGTCTGCACTGCCATCATGGAGACTTTCTCCCCTGGCCCATGTAAGCTGCAGCATCCAGTTCTTGTTCTCAGGCTTCTCATGTACTCTGCATGAAAGCCAGCTCCTCTGAGTGACGTGGGTGACCTTGCCTGGTGTGCGTGTTACATTTCTGGCTGGGTTTCTGGCTGCTCTTGTCCTGGTGGTCTCTTTGCTACGTCTTTACAGTGGCTCCGTCTGTCCAGGCAGCTTTCTCAGTCATGGGGCTCCCCTTGGCCTCCTCCGTGAGGCCCCCTGCTTTGTCCTCCGGTCCCAGCCCTTACCTGTCCTACCTGCAGTGCCTTCTCCTAGAATTCTACATATTCACAGGGCTTCCAGCAGTTTGTCGGTGCACTGCGAGGTGAAGAGAAGAAATCATTTCAGGTTCTGTTCAAGGGGTCCATTGAATTGAAGCCCAGATTGGCTGGATGGAAGCCTGCCTGACGGGTTGAGAAGAAGGGACGTCACCCAGGATCGGGTGGGAGTGACTGCTAAAGGTTTACTCCAGCACATGGCAGCCTGGATGAGTGTTGGGATGAAGCCAGCTGTGTCCAGAGATCCAGGGGGTGGGAGCCCCTCCAGAATGGAACGGTGCTACCCCGGTGAGCGGGACAGGCTGGAGGAGGAAGCAGCTGCAGGATCTCCTCAGGAAGGAGCTAGACCGTGACTCTGGGAGCCTGTGAGTGGGGGCTCCACAGGACCGTGCTCCACGGAGAAGTACGCGAGAGTGGCTATGTTTGGTATGACTGTAAGCGAGTATGCTTGTGTGGGCACACCGGGTGTCAGAGGGTGTGCTTAGTGTGCACGTATGTGTTCATGTCACTCTGCGTCTTGAGTGGTGTGCTCCTGAGCATATGCAGTGTGGAGGGGGGAGTGTCCGGGTACCCCTCTGTGAGTCTGAGCTTGGGGGCATCTGTGTGGGCAGCCGAGCGGTAATTTGTGACCCTGGGTGTGTTTGAATATGTCACAAGACATATTCAGCATGTCTTGTGAGCACTTGTGTACGTGTCTTGGTGCACGAGTATGTCAGCTGAGTATCTGGGAGTGAGTGCGTGGGTGTAGGCGCTGCGTGTCTCGGTGACAGCTGTATGCAGTAGGGGTGCATGTGTCTATAAGTGGCTCATGGAGCCACCAGTAGGTCTAACATATCCAGTGGTGTGTCCATGTGCCTGAGCTACTGTGTGTGAGTGTGTGCATGCATGAGTACTCATGTCTTTGAACACTGGTGGACCCTTATGGGAAGGCCCTTGGTTCCCTCATATCCATCAGTCCCTTAGTGTCTGTCAGCTGTGTCCAAGTGTGTACGTGGAATGGACAGCTGGGTCTCCCGGTGTTACCACCCCTTATGCCCGCTCCCAGGCAGGTGGGGTGCAGGCTGCCTGAGGGGCCCTTGAGCACGGGTGTTGCGTGTCTCTGGCCCTGTTACAAGTGCGGGGTTAACTGATTGGAGGAGAAAACCATTAAGTGGTGCCACTCCACATTGCCATCAAGGCTCTCCCCGTATTCTTGGTGGGTCCTTGAAGAGCAATTCCCATCACTTCGCTGCCTCCAGTAAATGGCCCTTTACAATCACTCCTTGTCTTCACTTTCCCCTTAAGAAGCTGACCTAATTTCCACTCTTTGTCGTTCCCTCCCAAACTTGGCAAAGGGTTTCTTTCTGAGTTTCTCTGGGCTTCCATTCCCATCACATCGTCTTCTTAGCACAAAAAGGGCTTTCCCTTTTCAGTGTGCTTTTCTGGGCTAGGCACCTGGCACCTAGGAGAGCAGGTGTCCAGGAAAGGTCTGACATGGGAGAGTTACCAGTCGGCAAGTATGGGTTTCCTTATGCTGACATGAATCTATGGTGAACAGTTTCACATGGATGTGTTAGTTTGGGTAGACTAGAGAAACAAATTCACAGGGACTCATATGAAAGAGGTATACATACTTGAATATTGAATATTCAGAAAACATCCCATCCCAGTGCAGATCAAGTCCCTAAGTCCAATATCAGCCCATATGTCTGATACAAATCTGTAAAGTTCTCTTTAGACTCACAAAACACATGCAATGATGCTGAATGCAGGAAGATCACAAGCTGGTAGGTTGAAAGTCTTCTGGATCCAGTGGCATTTTAAGCATCTCAGTGCTGGCAGGGGTGTTTATGTGACTTCGCCGGTTCCAAAGGCCTGGTTATATCAGGGTAGGTCCATGTGGCTTCGCCAGCCCCCACAGTGTAGTGCTATGTGTCTTGTCAATAGAGCATCTTCAAGAGAGTGAACACAGTGAGAATGTGTCTTCTGCTTCCAAGGAGGAAATATAGGAGTTCCCAGAGTCCTCTGGAGAAGACCATGGCCACACAGAGGCTTCATTGGCTCTAACCTGATTGACAGATTAGATTCCACCACTTCACTCTTTTGTTTTTTTGTTTTTGTTTTAGGGGTGGGGCATCACTGCCCTCTGGTGGCAATGGGAGGCCCAGCCTGGCTCCTGGATTTGAACCGCCAGCCCCGTGGGCCACAGTCTCGCACACAACCACCACGCCACCAGGGCTCAGTCCCTACCACTTCACTCTTAATCCTCCCAAGTCCCCACTCGACAGCAGCTTATGTAACTACCACACATGGGTTCCAAAGCTGTGGGGAAAGACATGAACGATTCATATGAGGGGACAAGTAAGCCCATGTTTACCTTGCTTGTAGAATATTCTGCCCTTGTTCAAATCCACTGTCACAAAGCCAATTCCGACAGTGGTTTTATAGGTGTCTAACTGATCAGGGTTGGAAATTTGAAAAGTAGCTTTGATGCTCTGAAAAGGTTCTTTGTGGTTGGGAGGGAGACAGAGGTCAGTCCTCCCCCAACTTAGGATCTGTGGTATATTGAACAACAAGAACAAAGTGAAACTCTGGATTAGGAAGGAAACTCAGGATTACCTTGCTTCTACGGTACACTGACAGTCTGCCTATCCCCACATGACCCTCGCTGGTGGGCCTGGGGTCAATGACACAGGCTCTCTGACTCCATACCCCCCTGAAAGCTTGGAGGTTTGTCCTAAGGTGTGTTCATGGAGGATAATGAAGCACCGGTTTGGGGTCTGACTCTGGTTGGGCTCCCACAGGCCAGGATCCTTTTCTTCTAGTCAGAAACTATGGCTGACAGAGTCTTCGAATGATTAGGATCTCCAAGGACTTGGTTTTCCTCTTGAGAGCTGGCTCCTTCTTGGTGAGTGTAGGGTTTTCTGGTTCTCGTGGTAACCCCAACAGGCTCCCCAAAGAAGACCTATAGAGGCGCCCCTGCTATGGAGGCTATAACATTGGCAGAATGATCCCTGGAGTCCTGTTGTACCCTGACTCTTCACATCCCTTATCTGACCTTTGAACCTCTTATTTTCTCACAAAGACTTGGTCTGCTCTCTAGGGGCCTCACCCCTTCAAGTCCTGCATCTTGGGCATGTTTGGTGTCCTCACAGTCCCTTCTGCTCAAACTGTGGACCATGCCCTGGACTTCTCCCTCAAGCGCATGCCAGTCTGGCCCCACAGGAGTTCAGTGATGTCTGGTTGTCAGTTAGTTAGCCTTTCCCACGATTGTACAAATGGCCCCAGACTGCACCATCCTCTTCAGAAGGAGACTTTACATCCACTGTCATCAAGAAATGGAGTCTACTCTGGAATGAAACTTGGTCACGTGACTTGCTGTGAGTTTGGGGACGTTCAAACCTGAAGCAAGAAGCTTGACAGTCATGATGTGCTAGCCCTGCTCTCTCTGGCTGCACTTGAACTATGACCGTGGTGTGAGCCCAGATCAACCATGGAGGGTAAGAAGCCAAGTGGTAGAACAGGTGCTGTAGTCACCAGAACTGGCGGCTGCACACATGGGAGGGAGCCACTCCAGATACTTTAGCTATGTTGGGTAAGCAGGCAGACTCAGGTGCATAGTGTGATCAGGTTTTAGAATTATGTCTCAGGATGGTTTGTAACACAGTAAAAGCTGACCAAATACATTTTCTGGATGCCTAGTACATGGATATTCAGAGGCCACATAAGCAGTTCTTGTTTCTCCTCTCAAGGCCGGTCATCCCCCTTCCCTCAGTACTGCTGATGTGCATATCCTTCTTTCCCCAATGTCCATGTCACAAGTCTGTTCCAGGATCCTCAGAAACCCTCTGTCTCTGCAAGACAGACTCTCAGGAGGCAACTGGGATATATGCTTTGATAGGTAGTTTGTCAACTTGGCTGGGCCAGAGTATTCGCATAAAGTAATCGACCCCATAATGGGATCTTCTGTGAGTAGCCAAGCAGTTGTGGGAGGATTAGGGTGGAGCACTACCTCCTTCAACAGGTCACAGTCTTGATACAATTGAAGGAAGTGTCCTCAAGAGTGTGTGACCTATGCCTATTTAAACAGGCTCTACAGCCCTAAGCTCCAGGGACAGGAGGATGAAGCCACACTCCAGTATTTATCCCACGCCACTCAAGGTCTTGGAGCAAACAATCAGGTCTTGCTTGACTCCTCTCTGCTCCTCACTAGATGACACCTAGACACCTACCAAGCAAAACAAAACCCCATGTCCCTGTCTTCCCTGAGAGGGCAATTGCCCCGGCTTTGGATGTTGTCATAACCAGGCCCCTCACTTTAGCTGCACTCAGTGGTTTGGGATGGTGTGTTGAACGCGTTCCTCTGGCACTGGATCACTCCCTCTGAGCTGTCTGTCCTGCCTCATCACATGTCTCCACAGCCTGGAAGTGCCGATCACACAGTAGGTGCTCAATAGCTATTTGTTTGGTGGATGGACCATTGGCTAGAGAGGTTGGCCAGGGCACTGGGCCAGGCTTTCGCAGCTATATTCCCTGCCTGCCTCTCTTGGCCGGCCATTCTGTCCAGCACACATAGCTGTGCAATGTTTGTTGAAGGAGCTTTCAGGCTCTGCCAGAAGCAGGAAATGTCAGTGAGCTGAGAAGGAGCCTCGAAGTGACAGGTGCTTTTTCGCTCCAGGCGCGCCCCGGGCCCAGGCTGAATTGGCTGTTCCAGCAGCCCCTGTTTCCTGGGCTAATTAGAGAAGAATGGCTAGGAAGACGGGGAAGGGGGGGGAGGCCAAGAACGGGAGGAGGCTCTATTCTGAGCTCAGACCAGTCAAAGTAAGGAAGGCTCCCTTGTGAGAGGGAGATCAGCATGTTTTTGTATGTATGTGTGTGTGTGGAGAGAGAGAGAGAGATTGTATGCATGTAAATCTGCTTCAGTTTGTACCTTTCACATGTTCATTTGCACATATATGTGTGCTCATGTGTTTTTGTGTAGCTGTGTGTATCTGAATGCTTATTTGCATATGTGTGTCTGTAAGATACTTAGTGGGCAATGGCTACAGTTGTTTCTGGAGATGTGTTGAGGGAGAGTGCTGATGTGAGCGCACCCCAGTGCTATGTAGGGGAGGGAATTAAGTACTTCCCACTGTGGGTTCAGTGACATCTAGAATCTTTCCAAGCTCGTTCAACCTCGCCCAGCCATGGCTCCTCCAGTCGTGGACGTGGCTTAGGAAGGTACTGGACCTACCCTGGTTTGGCTTAGACCAGCCTCCCACTAGGAGCCAAGAGGACAGTTGCTCATCCCCTAGGCATGGAGCACAGTGCCTATATCCTGAGTGCATTCTCAGATTGGCCCAAACTAGCAGCCTGGATAGCAAAGGTCATGTACCAGATTCTATTACCACACCCATCCTGACCTGGGACCTCTGAGCACCCTTCACTTTAGACTTCATTCTATTTAAAAAGCCTACAGCCCTGGGTCTTGCTTGAACATTGCAGTTAGATATTCCCCAACTAGATCACTTTTGTGTAGAAAAAAAGGGCACTCATGAAAATCACTGGGACAGCAGGCACAATCCAGGACTGTATAGACACATGGACCAAAGAAGCACCTCAGTTCTCGCTTGCCTGCTCTGCTGAAGCTATGCAACCCCGTTCTCAGGGCTTGTCTGGTACCACAGGGGCCGCAGTGGCCCCAAGGAGGCCATTCTAGTCTCTGTACAAACTAGGAAGTGGAGGCCGTTGTGAGAGCTACTTCAGGCCCTGCCTGCCACAGAGACGTGGTTTCCTGTCTGCCTGCCTTTGTGGGCATGGCACATCCATTAGTTCATGCGGACGCAGGCTTTGATTTTCACCATGTGCCAGCATCCTAGTTAATTATCTTCTGGTTGTTCTGTTTCCAGTCCTCTAGCTTCCCTGCCCCTTTAGCTATTGCTCTAGATTAAGCGTTGGTCTTTTTTTTGACTCAGAGATGAGTTTCAGTAGACCACCAAGCTAATGGGTAAGGAGCCCTGGCGGCGCTGTTGTTGTGCATTGGGCTGTGATATGTAAGGCCAGTCTTTGACACGCCACAGCTCTGTGGGAGAAAGATGGGGCCGTTGACAGCTGTACACAGTTCCAGTCTTGGAAACTCTCAACAGGGGTAGTTCGACCCTGTCCTGTAGGGTCACTGTGCGTCAGACCTGACTGGATGGCAGTGCGTTAATCGAACGGGTGACATCTTTTATTTTGTGGGTGACTCTGCCATCCTGCTCAGAGGTAACTCCCGGGGCAGTTTTGGTTCAAGGTGTAAAGCGTGCCTCAGAGTGATCGTCTCAGGGCATCAGGCGGTCCAATTAATCGGGTCTTTTAAAATTGAGCTTTGTCCTACATTCTATCTGGATTTATCACGACCCTTTGTAGACGACAGAGTAGAAGAGTCCCCTGGATTTCTGAGACTGCCGATCTTGATGGGAGTAGAATGCATCGTCTTTCTCCACTGGAGATGCTGGTGTTTTTGACCCTCTGACCTTGCAGTTAGCTGCTCAATGTTTAAGGCCCTATGGAACCACTGAGTGGGTTTGGTTTGGTTCCCAGTTAGGTCCGTCAGTCTAGTAGCTGGGCATCCTCTTGTCCTTAGAGTCTGAGGTCAGTGGAGGACATGGCTTGTGTAGATTCTCAGCCTTGCAGACGTGTTCCTTCTCCGAGATGTTCTTCTCCTGCCTCTTCTGCTCCTGATGAGTACGGACCAATAGTTGTACCTGAGATGATAAAGCTCATAATATAAAGGTACTCATCTCACTAGCATGCAGAACAAGAACTTGGTGGACGATATTCAGCCATTGACTGAGTTGTCCCACAAGACGAAGACCTTAAACTTTCAAACACAGAAACTCAATCGCCAAGGGTATTTGGTTATGCCTCAGGAAGGGATGAGCCTGCCCACGTGTCTCTGTCTTTGTATGCCCGGCTATCGGCCCTCATTATGTATGCAGACCCACCTACCTGCATATTTATACTGACCAACATGCGTTCTTAGACCTTTGGCCTTTGTTGGAGTTGTTGCCATCATACATGATGGCCAAATCTTTAGGACAGGCCCCCTCATCTCATTTACTTTGATGATGCTGTGTTCAGGACACCCACAGTCAATGCCACTGTTTCCTTGACCGGAAATAACAAGCATCTGCATCTAATGCATGGTCATCATCTGTGAGCATCTGCTCGGTCTTGGCTCCGTGATGGGAAGCGAAGGAGCTAGCCCTTGCCTCCCTGGTATTTCTGTTCTTAGAAGGGCAGGGGGGCAAACGGGTCCAGGGGCAGAGAACCCACAGCAAACTAGACACACAGAAAGGCCAGAACGGGTGAATGCTTTCAAAGAGTGGCCACACACTCGGTGCAGTTTGAGACAGTGTTCAAGAGTGAGGCAGAGAGAACTTGCTGAGAAGAACAAAGGATTCTGCTCCAGTGCTGGGGAGGCCCGAGAAGGAACAGGTAAGCCTGTGAAAAGCGGGGGCCTGTGAGGGGAGGAGTCCTGAGTGGGGAGGGTCCCACGGGGAATAAAGGGAGAGCCCTGTTAAGAGTGGCCCCAGGAGAGGGCCTGTGAAGGCAGATATCTGAATGTGCCTAAAGGGAGTTGATCCTTCTCGAAGGGCAGAGAGAAAAGTAGGAGGACTCGGTCGGGCTTGTCTGGCCACGAGCTTCCAGGATCAGAATCTGCTGGCCACATTTTCAGGAAGAGGTAAGATCATCAATCTGTGTGTGTGTGTGTGTGTGTGTGTGTGTGTGTGTGTGTGTGTGGAAGGCTTTCCCTTGCAAGAGGGTTGGGTGAGGAGCCCAAGGAGGAAGTGTTCTCTTCCCAGGGCTGGCTGGGCTAGGCCTCCCCAGGCGCCTGACCCGCGATGTCCCAGACCTTGAGGACCTAGCGGTGGGCACTCGGAACAGTGAGCTGCGTTGTTGCTGTGTGGTGCTGAGGAGCTCTGGCCTGATTTCCCCCTCCTCCCAATGGAGAGAAGGGGACCAGGAGGTGGGTGGGACGTGCCAGGAGGAACTGACAGATCTGGGTCAGGCCTTCTCTGCGAAGCTGCCAGGGGATCCCTGATCAGCTCGTTGGGTCTTGGCCCGTCTGCTGTGTTCAAGGTTGCCTCTGAAGGTTGTTTACCCTCTCTTGTCCTGTCCACCCACCGTGATCTGTGTCCTTGAGACACAGCTGTCCCGTGGTGCCCAAGGTTGGGTCTAGCTTGGAAATCTGACTGACAGGACACTTAGCCCAGGCAGGGCAGCCTGGGGAAGGGGAGTGGCTCTGCAGGGGCTGATGCTGATGGCACATACGGTCCCCAAGTGCTCAGCATATAAACTGCTAATCGCCAACCGCTGCTCCCCATTCCCGGGTCTAGCCCTGACAGAAGATCCCCTTGCCAGGTAATCTTGGGGAGACTGGTTTCCCTATCCCAGAGGGGTGGGTCGGCCATTGATTGACTGACATGGGAGTTCAGAAGTCTGGGCCCTAATTCAGGGGAGACTATTCACCCGGCAGAACTCTCCTGAGCTTTGCTGTCACTCACACGCACACACACACACACACACACACACACACACACACACATGCTGCTGTCCTATTGTCTTCCTTCCCTGGGAACTTCCCTGAGAACATCCTTCTGAGATACCGACCCCATCAAGTCCATCCTGTGCTGCAAAAGAGACACTGTGCTGCATGGTTCCCCCTGGCAGGACTGCTCTGCGGCCAGGCTGACCAGAAGCAGAAAGGTCTGTGATCAAAGACCCCATGGCACTGATGAAAAAAAAAAGCAAAATATCAGCTCGGGACCGAGGGGGACCTGTTTCCCGGCCTACGGAGACAAACCTTAGCCTCCCTCGAACAATACCTTTCTTTATTCCTCTCCAAGTATCTTATTTATGAAAAAGGGAACCCTTTCCAAGATCAAGGATAAAAAGGGAAAAAGAAAGTCGGGTGGGAGTGTGGGGGGGAGAGGAACAGAACTCAGGGAAGCCTATATTGTTGGACAACACATACACACACCCACATACACACACACAGAAGAGAATGCACTCTACAAATGACTGCTGCAGTGCAAGTGGAAGGGCTGAGATCTTGAACCCACATGGGCACTCAGAATTCCCCCAGAGGCTGGAGTTCTCAGAGGGACTCTCAGGGAAAACTTCTCCAGGGTTCTGTAATTCAGGACACTCCCCCTCCCCAGGGGCCTTCTCCCTTGCCCTCTCCTTCCACGGGCATGCTGGGACTCTCTGTGGCCATGTCCTCCCAGGCTGGGATTGGTCTCAGTCTGTGATGGACATAGGACTGAATGACTGACCTTGGCTTTCTCCCCAGTGAGCCAAGTCCATGGTCACCTGAAGAAAGGAAATGGTGGTTCCTGTGCAGGAAATGGGGCATCCTGGAGTCCAGCAGAGTCTGGAGAGAAGACCCCGGGGAGAGGGATTTCCAGGTATCTCTGGATTACTATGGAATCTGAATAGAGAGGTCTGTGGTTGAGGAGAGGCAGGAGGGGCCCTCCAGGAGACAGCAACCTGCTGGTAGTGCATCCTCTCCCTCCTGCCTCTCCTTCCTCTTCCTTTGAACTCTCAGGTGCAGGCTGTTTAGGGAGAACCCTTAGTATACAGGCCAGGGCTCCTTAAACTACAGCCTGCAGGCCTCCTGCAACCCACCTAGGACATTTATCCAGCCCACGAGTTGTTTTTGCCACTACGGCTGTCCTGTCTAGCCGCCAGTTAACTCATCCCGGGCCTGCAGTGAATTTGTTCATAGTTTTGTTTGTTTTTTAAACTATAGTCCCGCCCTCCAATGGTCCGAGGGACAGTGAATTGGCCTCCTGTTTAAAAAGCTTGAGGACCCCGATACAGGCTCCGCTTATAGGCACTGCTGTGATGACACAGCCAGGGAACCTCTGCAGGCAGACCCACTTGCACAAGGGTCCTGCTGGTTGGTTCCTACTGCCCCTGGTCCAGGTCTGTCTTTCAGGCCTGCCTGCTGCTTCTGTCTTCACACTCGCCCTTCCCCCCCCTCCACCCCCAACCCCCAGCACCTCCACAGGTACATGCGGAGAATGTGGGCTCTGGCTTTCAGACTGGGCCCGAACATGAGCCACAGACTCAGGACAGGAACACAGACACTGGGCGCAGGGTGGAGACTTGAGAAAGGTGCAGCATTCAGGGGCCTGGGGGATGCAGCTGACAGGAAGTGGGGCTGCCCTGGAGTCAGCATGGAGGGCCGCCCAGGAGCCCCTGAAGTTGTGAGCATGCTCCTCCTTCAACAGGCTGCCAGGATGCATGGGTAGGGGTGGGGGGAAGGATCCTGGAGGGGAGATGCATTTTCAGGATTGGGGCATGCAGTACTACCATGGTCAAATTCGGGGAGAGGTGACAGAGAGGGGTGTGGTGGATTCAGTCCTGGTGAGATTCAGCAAGAAACAACCAGGGGTGGTTTTCCAGGTGGTCAAAGGTATGGGAGTGCCAGGAGGGTGCTGGGACTACCCCTTGCTCATGCCCCCACACCTTACCACTCCTGGAGACTCCAGACCTTTCCAGGCAGAACAAGGGCCCTCAGAGGCTCTGATGGCAGATCACACAGCTCTTCACCTGCTGGCCCGACTCTGGAAATCTACTTGGGGAGATCCAAGTAGGAATCCCACCTGCCCCGGCTCAGGACCACTCAGACCCCCGAGCTCAGGATCTTCTTCCACAGGCTGTTGGGCACTGACCAAGGTCAAGACCCGCAGATTGTACGGTTGATGGATCAGAGAGCATGCCCCTGGAGGCTGGCCCCTGGCACCTGTCTGGGCTGTGCTCATCTCCCGGCTTCCCCCCTCACCCATCTCAAGGGTTCCCTGAGTGCAGGATGAGCCTCTTGGTGGTCCCAGCCTCTCCATCAGTGATGTGTGACAAAAGGGATCCTGGTGTAGAGTTTCAAGTGGGCACTGGCAGGGCGACACGATCCGTATCACCGGCCCCTCTCCCCTGCTGGCCTGTGAACCAGTAAGGGGTAGTCCTGGGTTGTGCCAGGGAGGGCATTCTATTGTTTGGCCTTCAAGCCAGTCAGGGTACTTTAGATTGGGCATGGGGTTCTTCCAGTGGGGGTAGAAATTGGTAACGAGGATGCTAAGTTTGGAAGTCCAGAAAACCAGGCAACCCTGGGCTTATGGGGAAAAACGGGCTTCCGCGGGCTGCCGGGCTGCTTCTCCAGAGTCAGGCAGTCTGTTGGAAATTCCCCCTGAGAAGGATTGTCTCTAAGTCCTGCTGGGAACTGCTCTTGCTGCAAGCCGACCAGGATGCTGCAGGCACCTCCATGGGGGAGATGTGGCTGCCCTCCCACTGATGAGCAGGCCTGGGAAGCAGACTTGTAATCTCTCTCCTCAACCAACAGTTCGTTCCACAGAGAAGTGCCGAATAAACATGAAACCCGTTGGTGCCTCTGCTGCCAGCTGCTCTCTGTGTATGGACACCAGGCCAGGCAGCTCTGCACGCGGCACAGACAGCAGCGAGATTCTGGTCCTGCTTCTGCTCTGTCCAGCTGGTCCATCCGAGCTAGCCCCTTGCCTTTCCCAGGCCTCACTTTCCTTCTGTGAACTGAGCAATTTGCTGCGAAGCTCTAGAAGGTGCTGGCGTCCTGATTTGATATGTGAAGACGCACAGCACCCACATGGCTTCGAACGCATTCATGCACAAGCACACACACTCACACACACACATGCACGCATGCCCACATGCACTCAGGAGAAGTCAACTGTCAAGCACAGTGTTTTAAAATGTGCTTATTTTTTTTGGCTTGTTTGTGCACTCTCTCCTTGGCTGCCTTCATAAATATTTATCAATGTTGCTGCAGTGACATTTTCTGGGAGGAGGTGAGACTGGGTGGAGGGGAGGATGTCAGAGGGAAACTGACAGACTGAGGGCCGGGAGGAGGACCTGTAAGCCTGGGGAGGGGGTAGTATGCATAGAGAGGAAGCCAGGGACTGGCCCTTAAGGGAGCTGACCCTTGACTCAGAGACCTGCCTGAGGCTGACTTGCTTGGGACTCCAACTTTCAGGGCCCCAGCTGGGCAGGGTCGAGAGTATGCCTTCTGCCCCTTGCTGGGTAACTGGACGCACTCTTCACCTTCCTCCTCTTCCTATTGAGACACTGGTCCTAACACGGAGTGCTTTTGAGAATTCACTTATTGGATCCCATGAGGAAAGGACTCGTATGATCCCCGCTTTACAGCTGGGGAAACCAAGACGCTGGGATTTGGTGACAAGCTCCATGGGCTTGTGAAGTGTGGGGTCTGTGTGGATTTGACCTGCGGCAGCTGGCCCTAGAGCTTTGCCCTTAACCCCTGTGTCCTTCTGTGTCCACTCCTTCAAAACTTCCTTTCTCACAGCCTAGTCAGTAGCCCACTGGCCCTGAACTTGTGCGGGGCAGGCAGGTAAAAAGGGCCAGGACAAAGCCTTGACCTGAGGAACTCCTGCCCTGGGTGGTGATGGGAAAGCCATGAGAATGTGACGGTAGGGTGAGTGCCAAAGCCTGTCTGGAGGGCAGTCCTCAAAACGAAATGGAGGCCTTTGTCCGCCAGCCTTTGCTTCATATAAAGCGACTCAGAACTTTGTGGATTAAATCCGTATCCCTGAGCTCATGGCTCAATGGGTTGACACTTCAGGCAGGGCGGGCCGAGCTGTCCTCTGGCCTCTCTGATGTGCTTGGGCCTCAGCTGGGATGGTTAGGTCTCTCCAGGTGGCCTCTGGCCTCCAACTTATTGTCTGGGCCCACTCACTTGGTGCTGGAAGCGGGAGAGCATGAATAAAATAGGAAACATGCAGCGCCTCTGAAGCTGACTCTGTGTGTGGGCGCCGTGTTGTTTGGAAGTGGTTTACCTTCCCTTAGCCAAGGTGGTGGAGAAATAGGCACCCGCTTTTGATGGGAGCAGCTACCAAATTACATTGCACAGGTCTTGGGAGGAGGAGTATGAGAAACAGAGTCATGGGAAGTGATAGAAGTCCTAAGAGATTGTTGGGGGTAAAGCTGAATGAAATGGAAGACATCATTACATTGGAAAGGCGCATGAGGATATAGCTTATGCAGGTTCATAGCTCTGGGAGAGGCATCTGTCATCCCTTCATGTCTGACCCTTCCTGCTGTTGTTTGACCTCTAGGTCTTTCTACCAGCTCCTGACCCAGAAGCTTGCCAGTTGGGCAGAGTGTCCACTCAACTTCCAACTTGGGAGGAGGCTGGCTATTGGAGCTGAAGGACTGGGCCCTTGAAAAACAGGGGTGATGGAGGCGGGGGCTTCACTAAGACTATCTGGTTCTCAGAGATGGGTTTTGTTTGTCTGCACAGTGCTTTTATTCCTTTTGGATGTTTTAAAGTGTGTTCTGTTGTCGCTGAGAATAGACACTTCCAGGCCACATGCATCAAGTCAACCATTTCTGCATTCACAATTCAGTGACCTTGATGATATGCTTCAAGTTGTGTCAACACCTCCCCTTTCTGGTTGGAGTCCTTCTACTCTGCTGCACATGAACTCATTGCCCCCCACGTTCCTATCTCGCCTTTGGAGTGACTGTTGTCAACCTGGTCCCACAGCTCCGTAGACCATTCTTCACAGAGCTTTCTTGCAACAGACATGCTTCCTGGTTCTCAGTGAAACTCCTGCTCAGTTAGAAGGGGGATCTTTGGGGGGTTAAGTCACCCAGTGTTTTCAGCAACTTCAAATACTTCACAGAAGGGGAGATCATGCATGAAGATCCAAATTCCAGCCACGGGAATTTGAAAAAGAGGTACATGACTCGCTTTGTGACCTGGCAAGAGGAGGGTGGGTGCTTCCAGTCTTCGCCCCTATGTGGCCCTGATCACTCTCACAGACCCGTGTGGGAGGGTAAGTTGGGGACCCTGTGGTTCAGCACAGCCTGAGGAGGAGCTTTCTGGGACAGGGAAGATAAATATTTGCCGAGCCTTTCCTCTGGAGATGCAATTGATGCCTGTGTTTATGAATACCTTTGTCTTGCCCGTGAGCTGGTGCCCTGTGATCAGGCAGGGACATGGGTGACACAGGAAGTGAAGAGGACAATGAGAGGAGTGGCCTGGCTGGGTGGACAGAGTCCTGGACGGAGTTGCCAGCACTCACAGAGGAGACAGTACTGTAATCCATTAAAGAGATGGCATCCGCCTCGGGTACTTTGAGCCTTACAACACCTCTTGAGTGCTTGGTAAGGGGAAAGCTGGGATTGGGTTTAATCCTGTCTGCCTTCCCAGCCTAACTCCCTTGCCCCCATATTGGCTCAAGAGCCAGGGGGATCCCCTACACCATCCCTGGTTGTGGTACCCAAGAGTCTTGCTTCTGAAAGTCTAGGTTTACTTGACTTGTTGGGAAGGAAGAAAGAGAGAGAATGAGAGTGAGAGAGCGAGAGAGCGAGAGAGCGAGAGAGAGAGAGAGAAAGAGAGAGAGAGAGAGAGAGAAGAGGAGAGAGAGAATGAATTATGAATTGCTTCAGGATGGCTGACTCCATAAAGCTATCTGTAACAGAGAACCGACAGCCCTAGTCCAAGGTTGGAACACCACCCAAGATAATATTTGAACTTGTACTTATTCCATTCTCTGCTCTATCAACTGCTGAGCTGGCTCTCCTGTGCCCTATTGTGTCCCCATTTCCTACAGGGTGGGGACATCTGAACTCTTCTGAGGTGGCACATAATTCATAGTATTTGATTGAAGGTTGAAGAACTCCTGAACTCCTTCGAGGGGGCGGGAGGTGGTGTCACAACCAGAGGTAGATCTAAGGAAGGCAGCGGTTCTCAACTTGTGGATTGAAACTCATTTGGGTGTCAAACAACCCTTTCACAGGGGTTGCATGATTCATAGCAATAGCAAGATTACAGTTATGAAGCAGTCACGGAAATAATTTTACGCGTGGGGGGACCACAGGATGAGGAACTGTATGAAAGTTTCGTGGCATGAGGAAGGTTGCGAACCACCAGCCACACACCCTGGGAGCCCTTTGAAGGGGGCGCCAGTTTCCATTAACCATTGCTGTCTCCAGCCCTCACTGTGAGAGAGAATTCAGCATGTTAAAGTGGATAGTATTAGTTTTTCAGAGTCTCCCTGTGAGGTCAAAGCAGCCTGTGTGATCTTTCCCTTTCCCCTGGACTTATCTGCACGCAGGCTCATCCCTGAGTTATCTCAGAGGGAAGAGGCGAGAGCCGGCAGACTGGAAGGCAGAGGAACTTATTTCTTGCTGTGTTGCCCGAGTTTGAGTGTGGGCATTAATTGTAATGTGCTTATCTCCAGTGAGCTGAAGAGATTTGGAAAAGCAGCCTCAAAGGGGGCCAGGGCGACTGCATTTCATTTCTCTCTCCCCACTCCTTCAGAGGCTCCTGTCATTCTCCCTGCTTTCCCCTTTGGGTTGGCCTCCGGTGGTCTCACAGCCTGCTGGTGCTTCCCTCTCCTCGCCGTGCTCTGCCCCACTGCGATAGGATGATTCTCAAATGTCCTGCCCTTTCGAGGCAGGAACGACTACCACAGAGGTGAGTGCCTGCTGCTGGTCAGAGGCTCAGACCGTGTCCAAAGTGTGATGCCTCTGTTGGAAGCTTGGGCATAAAACTCCTGGGACTGGGCCCTGGCACTGCCTTGCTGAATGTAGAAAATCAAGAAATGGGGAGTGGGAGGGAGGGATGACTCTGATCACATCATAGGCCAACTTTCACTAGTGACAGCAAGAAGGTGTAGTTGTAATTTCCATGCATGCCATAATGTGTTAAGTACATGATTAATCAGCTTGATTTGTATTTTTGAGCTGATGGTAAGGTTGGCTGTCAGGTGTTTGGACAGGGACATAATTACTGTGCGTATGATTGACACTCTCTCCTGTAAGTACCCCTCCATCCCCAACCCCAATTGGACTGTCTCTGGGCAGAGGGAGGGCGAGAGTGTGGTTACAGATGGGCTACCTGGAGGATTATTAATTCATTCAATAATTTCAACCAAATAGATGGTTTTCCTTCTTCTAGACTTGAGTCGTGGCTTAGAATAATTAACATTGAGATGAGGCTAGTTATTCCAAAATCCATACATTTGTTAGGAGCCTCGGTAGCATAAAGGGTTATGTTTGGGGTTCATAAGCGCAGCATCAGCGGTTCAAATCCACCAGGTGGGTGAGAAAGAGCATGTGTGCTGAAGCTTCCTATTCAGGTAAAGAGTTCTCGTCTCAGAAACCCAAAGAAGCAGCCCTATTCTGTCTCCAGGAGGGTCTCTGGGGGTCGGAATCAACGGGATGGCGGCGAGTTTGGCTTTTGCTGGGACTTAGGCAGCATCGCCATTGAAGGCGAGGACAGTGAAAGTCAGCAGAGTTCATGCTATCAAGTTGGCGTTGGCTCCTGGAGACCCTGGAGGATAGGGTAGAACTGCCCCCATGAGTTTCCGAGACTGTCACTTTTTAGGGGAGTAGAAAGTCCTGTTTTTCTCTGGTGCAGCAGCTGGTGGTTTCGAAGGGCTCCCTGTGAGGTTCGCAGCCCCATGCATAATCACCACACCAGCAGGCCTCCTCACACCCGGTTCCAAGAGCACAGATCGGAGGTTCAAAGGCAAATGAGGGTATGGTCATCAACCTTCTAGTTGCCCACTCATTGAAGGACACTGAAGGATGTTAAGATACAAACAGTGAGAAGAAGATATGTCCATTATCCAAAATGAATGAGGGTCTAGTAGCTATCCTGCCTCTTTCTCAGAAAAGTCTGCAAAGCAGCACTTTCCATGGAGGGACTCCTACAGGCATACAGGTCAAGCCACTGGGCAGGAAACTGCAGGAGAGGAATTTAGACGCTAACAGCTTCAAACCCATTACCAATCAGAGACATGCAAATCAAGCACCAGGAGATTATTTTTTGTCTGTCAAACTGGAACAAAACAACAACCCCCAAACAAAAACAAACCATGAATGCTGAAGATTGACAAGTATGGTTTAAATTGAGGGAACGGGGAAGTTCACACCTTGCTCATACCAAGCCTTTGACTTGCTGGTAATAATCAGATAAGGGCAAGCACTTTGAAAATACATCTAACAGTACTGAGTGAAATTAAATACATGCACACACCACCACTGTGCAGAAGGGGCTGTGCCAGGAAGAGTCTTTTATGGGGCTGGGGAGCCAGAGGCAGTGGAGGAGGGGTGGAATAGGACAGGTGACCCCCAGAGACTCTCTGCAGTATGACAGAGGCAATAACAACACGTTTAAAACCAGATGTGGTTGAGTATAAGGAGAGCAGCTTTAGATCTAATGCTATTTATGTAAATTAAAATATATACAAAAGAGCATGCTCATTTAATAGAACACCAACAAAGCCAACTCATAACTCTTGGGATAAGTTGCCTTTGCGTAGTGGGACTGGGCGAAGGGGAAGAATGATGACTGACAACTAGGGAATAAAAAAAAAAGACCCGTGTGGGCCAATGGTGCTAAACTGATGCTAATGAGCTCTGAACCCAAGACAGTGGTTACTCACCTTTCACAGTGGAGATCCACCTGATCCAAGAAATCAATCACAATCAAAACATGTGCCAGTCTGCCTTGACTCTTTTCAAGAATCCTGTGAGACTCAATGGCCCAAGGCAACTCAAAGACCAGAGGGGGCAGTGAGTTGATGATGCTGGTGATGGTATGGCAATTGGAGAAAGGGCAGGGTGGGCACACAAGTGGAAGACTGGAATAGATGGCGTTGGCCTGTAGTGGTTGGGATTGTTGAAAGAGTGTGTCTGGAGGTATATACGTTCACCAACATTGGAAAGAAAAAAAAAGAGTGAGATACTTGCACCAACCAGACACCAGGAATAAGATTATTTACAGAGTTTTGACAAAGCTGAGCAAGGAGATGCTGGTTGCTAGACCAGATTTTCACCCATGATGCAGAGAGTGCCACCACCATTAAGAGATATGAGAAGCTCCCAACAATCCAGTGACCAGCACAGGTGCCTCAGACCCTTAGGTGCCAGCAAGTCTGGATGATCTGCCCAGTAACCTATTCCAAGTCCAGCCCCTGACTTGAGCTGGAGGTGGGATGTTACATGCAGAAGCCAGTGGACTCCCATTTCCCCATAGGCTAGGGGATAGAGAGAGGCAGGAGAGAGTGAGAAACACAGGACCATTTTCAAGGTGTGCTGAGGACCCCTGATAGAAAAGCAGACTGCTATGGAGCAGAGAGAGGGGAGGTGGAGACAGGTGGTCATGGAAGCTTCCCTGTTTTGACAGAATAGTGATAGTTTTCCGGGCGTGAGAGGATCTAGTTCAGAAGCAGGAGAGAGAACCCAGCGAATCCCTGTATGGTTCAACCCCCTGTGCTATCATTGAATACACTGACCATTGTGAGTTATGGCCTTTATTTACCACTGATGCTTCTCAGAATCATATACCTATAGAACTTTAGGTCCAGAAGGACCTACACTCCATATAAGGAGACTGAGGTCTCAGGAGATGAATTGACTTTCTGATGGGATGAAGGAAGAGGTCCTGACAAAGCCTTTGACTTGAGATAATTCCAGGTCTGGCTTCCCTAACTCTAGAAGTCTGGTCCCTTCTCAGGAACCTGGAGTTTAAGCAAAGCTATCTGGGTGTTTAAATGCTCTCATTGATTATTGTAAGTGGGCTTATGAGCCTTATCGGATTAGATTTGTATCTGCAGGAGAGCTTTTCATCTTAAATAAATATGTTTTTAATAATCTCTGAGTATTTATGGAGCATAAAGCTATCAGGCAGAAGGAGTCAGGATCTCAGAGTCACTCCCTGCTCCCTGCTCTGTGCCCATTCATTAGGAAGCACTCCCAGCAGGATGCTGGTTCCTTGCTGCCTGGAGCAAGAGGAGACCTGAGCTTATCAGGGAAAAGTATTTTTAATAAGCCAGTGTTGGTTATTTAACCTATAATAGTCACTTAATACACACAGTAAATTACCTGCTGGTTTAGAAATACTCTCTGATACCTCAGCCCCTTCCATGAACAGCGTGTCTAGCCTTTCAAAGGGGCTTGAGAATGTAGTCCTGTCTTCCTCACAGTGCTGGGATCCTGAGAGCAGGCCTCACTATGCTCCGGTTTTCAGGCTTCTGATATGGGGGCACAGGAGCAGGATCCTGTATGCACCCCCTTCTAGGGGTTGGGAGGAAGTTGGGGACACCCATGATATTGGGATTGATCTTCTGGGAGCTAGGATGGATACCCAACTTTTTCTTTGAGTTGAGCTTCCTGCTCTGTCAGTTCCTTCTGCCTGGTGAGCTACTTACAGCACATGCTGCATCCTTTGTGCCAGGTCCCTATAGAGCAGCTAGTCCTCGCCTATGTAGAAGAACTTTGCTATCAATCTATCTATGTGAAGCATCTGTTGCTACTACAACCACCTCCACCATTGTTACCACCTACTGGTATGATCAACATGTATTGAGCATTTACCACATACCTAGTGTCATTCTGAGCATGCCATAGATTTCATCCTCTCCATCAGGTTATGAAGTAGTTGTTGGTATCCTTATTGCCATCAAATCCATGAAATCATTGTTACCCTGTATATGACAAGTCAAGCTGCTCCATATAACACACACAAACACAAACACACACACAACTTCAAAAAAGTTGTTGGAAAGTGGAATGAAAAGATAATGGATTCCCCCCCCCCCCACACACACACACATACACACCATGAACTTTTGGAACCTAGTTTGTGCATGTAGATGAGGCTTCAAACATTTTCATTATCTTTCATTTCCATTCCCAACCTCCTCTCCTAAACTTTTTCAAGTCCCCTTGTAGGCATTGGGAATTGAAATGATCTTGGGGATTGCATTTTGCCAGACCACATTCCCCTTTTCCACAATGGGAAGAGGCTCTCAATGTTAACAACCAAAACAAAATGAAGGGCCAACTGTGGAGCAGGACATTGATTGTTCATATGCTTGGCATTTTTTAAGCTGAAAGAACTAGAGGGGGTGGGGTGGAAATTAAAGCTTTCAGTTGCAAGATTGAAGGATCCTAATGGACAAAGTACTGAATGATGCAAGACACACCAAAAGAAGATGGAAGGGACGCAGAGTTGCTGTAGCAAAAATGAATTAATCAACATCCAGAAGGAGCATATGATCAGGAACCAATGATCTTGAGGGCGGTAGCCCAGGCTATACTGTATTTGCATTGGCAAAATGCAAGGTGCCAGGAATTGAAGGAAAGCCTATTGAAATGTTTCATTAAGCTGATACAGAATTAAAGGATCTCACTTATCTGTCAAGAAATTTGGAGAACAACTAACTGGCCAAATCACTGGAAGATCTCCATATTTGTGTCCATTCCAAAGAAAACTGGTGCAACACGTGAGAATTATCAAACAATACCATTAATATCCTATGCAAGTAGAATTTTGTTGAGGATAATTAAACAAGAATTGCAGTGTTCCATGGGCATGGAGTTGCCAGATTTTCCAGGAGAATCAGAAGAGGGCATGGAATTGGGGATATCACTACTGAAATCAAATGGATCTTGGTTGAAAGCAGAGACTGCCAGAAAGGTGTCCACTTGTGTTTTATTGATTATGAAAGACATACAACTGTGTGGATCATAACGAACTTTGGATAACATTGGGACAATATCATTGGTTCCTGATCATATGCTCACAACCTTGTGCTATTATAGAACTTGTATATAGACCAAGAGGACAGAGCAATGGGGTACTGTGTGACTTTGAATCAGGAGATGTGTGTGTGTGTGTGTGTGTCAGGGACGTGTCCTTTTACCATACTTATTCAGTCTATATGCTGAGCAAATCATCTAAGAGGCTGGACAATGGTAAGAAGGACTTGAGTCAAGATTGGAGGAAACTCACTGACAACCTGCACTATGCAGACAACACAGCCTTATTTGCTGCAAACGAAGAAGAGCTGAAGCACTTCCTGATGGGGGTCAATATAGATTAACTTGTAGGGCCATTGTTCTCTATGGTTTGACAGTTGAGAAATAGTTATCCTCCAGAATGAGATTTGATATAATGTAATGATAAGATTTGTTATGAACACCTATCAGTTGAAAAGGTATGTCCTACTTCCAGGATATGTGGACATTTGAGCTTAACTGTTTTTTTCTGGATGTGGATTCTTTGTTTGCCTCATTATCCAACTTTTGGTTATTTTCACTTGAGTCAGTGGCCTGCATATTACCTCCTGGTTCTGGGAGTTGTTAACAGCCTACTATCTTCCATGGTGATATTGGATTTATTTACCCCATCCAGCCAGTTGTCTGACCTGGGGATTTGGGGCTTAGCATCTCCTGGAGCATGT
Source organism: Nesogale talazaci (assembly GCA_004026705.1). Classification (NCBI taxonomy): domain Eukaryota; kingdom Metazoa; phylum Chordata; class Mammalia; order Afrosoricida; family Tenrecidae; genus Nesogale; species Nesogale talazaci. The sequence continues at coordinate 22,315 of PVJH01005614.1, forward strand.
GCGTTAGAAGCTTCCAATTTGATATCTGACCCATGGATTTGGAACTTTCCAGCCCCTACTGAGCCATTTTCTTGAGATAAATATTTCTTTAGATATGAACATATAAGCTTCACTGGTTTTGCTTCTCTAGAACACCCAACTAAAGACAAATCTCAACATAAAGAAAATAAAACTTGTCACAAATGGACAGGTAGGCAGTGTGAGGGTAAATGGAGAAAAGATTGACATTGTCAAGGATTATTTTACTTGGATCTGAAATCTACGTTCATGGAAGCAGCAGTCAATAAATCAAGTGATAGCTATTGTATTGGGCGAGTCTGCTGCACAAGACCTCTTTAAGGTGTTAAATAGCAAAGATGTAAATTTGATAATTAAGTTGTGTGTATACCCAAGCCAGAGTGCTTACGATTATCTCATATGCCTGTGAAAGCTAGATAATGAATAAGGAAGACCAAAGAATCACTGATTTACTTGAATTATGTTGATGCAGGATATTTACTACCCCATGAGCTACCAGAAGTATGAATACATCTATCTCAGAAGATATATGTATGGCCTATACAAATGTTCTTTAGCAATGAGGATGATGTGTCACATGCTTTGCATTGGTCCATGGAGAAGGACAATCATGCTTGGTAAAGAGTCAATGAATCTGAGGAAGGCCATCAATAACATAGATTGACAGTGGCAGCAAGAAAGGGCCCCAGCAGAGCCACAGTCTTAAAGATGGTATAGTACTAGGTGATATTTTCTTTTCTGATACTTGGTGTTGCTGTGAATCAGAACTGCCTAAGGACATCTAACAACAATATGGCAACTACCAATCGGTTCTTTTTTCATGTGTGCTTTTTAGTGGTATTGTTCATCTTCGTTAAACTGTGTACATTTATCTTTATTTGGTATTACCTTCCCCATGACCACAAATAAGAAATGTCTTCTATCTAGAGAGTGAAGACTCCGTCTCCTGACCCGACTTATCACACCCCAGTTAGCCATCAACGAACACTAGTTTCTATTTACTTGTTTGTGTCATTTCGTGAAAATGAGAACATTTTATGGAGATATAGTCTGCATGTACACGTGTGTTTGATTGGCTTATAGCACTCAGCCCAATCTCTTCTAGTTCCAACATGCTTTAGGAACTTTATCTCTGAGTAAGGGAATGTAACTATCTGATCTGCAGGATGTATTAGGCGACCCCTGTGAAAGCGTCATTCAACCCCCAAAGGGGTCATGATGCCCAGGTGATGCCCTGCTCTAGAATCTTTCCCCTTGCAAAGCTCTCACCTTTCACAGGGAGGGTTCAGACCAGAATCAGCCATGTATAGTGGTACCGAGTCCCCTCCCCACAAAAGAATGCATCCACCCATAAGGAGTGGTCCCTACAACCTACCAGGTTGAAGAAAGATAATCTGAAAATTTACTCACAAATTATGACACATGGTAAACTTCACAAAGATATTAAATCGTAGAAAAAGTGCGCATATATTAGCTGTAACTAGTCAAAAATTACAAGGGATGGGATAAATTTTAAGCAACATCACAGACGTACAATTTAAAATGATAACGAGATGCTATCACACTCAAGCAGAATGTCTAACAGAAAATAACTTCTGGTTTTGCCACTCCTATTAAATACTGTACTACAACTTCTAGTCAGAGCTGTTAGCCTAGAAAAAGAGGTCAAAGAATCTGAACAGGAAAGAAGATAAACCAACTATCTACTCACAGAGGATCACAATACATTGGAATTGACCTAGTAGCTGTGAGTTTGAATTTTTAGTTTGATCCGTAGATGATATGATCTTGTGTCTAGAAAATCCTAGGCAATAATTAAAAAGTTATCAGCTCTAATACATGAGTTCGGCAAGGTAATATAATACCAAATCAATATAAAGAGATCAAATGTATTTCTCTACACTAGTAATACAAATTCAAATATAAAATTAAAAAAATAATTCCATGTAATATACCATCCAAAAGAATAAAAGACCTAGGAAAAATGGAATACAAAATGTATAAAACTTGTACATGGAAGGACTGAGCCCCAGTGGCTTAAGTGGTTGAGTGCAGGACTGTGGCCTGCGGGCTTGGTGGTTCAAATCCAGCGGCGGCTCTCAGGAGCAGCACTGGGTAGTGCCCACGACCACCAGAGGCAGTGATGCCCCAAAACAAAAAACAAAACAAACAAACAAAAACACTTGTACATGGAAAACTGCAAGACAATATTTTAAAAAGTTAAGAGAGACCTATGCTAGGCTATACCCTGTTCACAGATTAGAAGAGTTAATATTGTTAGCATGACAGTGCTCCCTAAATTTATTGGGTTTCCACATAAAATATATCAAAATCCTAACTGCCTCTCTCTCTCTCTCTCTCTCTCTCTCTCAGAAACTGATACACTGATCCTAAAATTCATACGGAAATGCAAGGGATCCAGTATAACCAAACCTATGTTGGAAAAGACCAAAGGCAGGTGTCTCATGGATCCTGATTTCAAACTATACTGTAAAACCACAGTAATCAAGGCTGTGTGGTACTGGCATAGGAGAAGCAAGGATAGATTTATGATATGGAATTGAGAATCTAGATTAAGCCTTTATACTTATGATCAGTTGATAGTTAATAAAAAAACATCAAAGCAAGTTCATGGTTAAAAAAATTACTGTTTTTGGTAAATGACTCAGGAATAAATGTAGACCCACATGCAAATGAAGTTATCTCACACCATATGCAAAATTTAAATTGTTCAAAGACAAGTTTAACCATATGGGATAAAGTCATCATGACCTTGAATTAGGTAATAGATTATTATATATGACACAAAAAAGTGCAAATGACCAAGGAGGAAAATAGATAAATTGGACCTCTTAAAAAATAAAAAGCTTCTCTCCTGTCTCCTGCCTCTCTTGCACTCTGAGACGTTCTCCCTCATGTCATCTCTTTCCCTACTCGCTCTCTCCATGTGGACGGCCCCATCTGCAGAGGTGAGCATGCTACCATGATGTGATCTATGTCTGACTCTTATTATTTCTCTCTGTCTCATGCTCTCCCTAACTTTACTATAATAATTATCACTGTACAACTGCAAAAAATAATAAAATAAAAACCTTATGCTTCAAAAGACATACCAAAGAAAGCAAAAAGATTGATCCACAATGGGATAATCAATCTGCAAATCACTTTCCGTCAAGGAGATTCTCTCAGAATTATACAAAATGCTGTTACAGCTTAGTAATAAAAAGACAAATGACCAAATTTTAAAATGAGTGAAGGATGTGAATAGATATTTCTCCAAAGAAAATATACAAAAATTTAATAAGCTCATGACAAAAACTCAGCATCCCCAGATGACAAGGAAATTCAAATCAAAACCACGAGGACACACCACTTCACATCTCTTAGGATAGTTATAGCAAAATCAAGACAGTAACACATGACGGTGGGATGTGGACTAGTTGACACTCCCATATGCTGATAGGGAAACCAAGCGATATGACAGAGCTATTCGAGAGATGTCCAGAGGTTCCCCAGAAACGTGAATGCACTGAAAGAGTTCCCATGTAACTAGGCAGCTCAGCTCTTAGAGAGAGCCAAGCAAAAGGAGACTGGTTCACCAATGTGTACGACAACATTTCACAAGGGCAAAAAAGGGTGGAGACAAATTTCCGTCAACAGATGAGTGAAATGCTGTATGTCTACACAATGAAACATTATTCGACACTGAAGGGAAATGATGGGCTCACATGCTATAATCTGAATGAGCTTTGAAAGCTCTAAGCTTGCACAAAGTGAAAGAAGCCTCTCTCTCTCTCTCTCTCTCTCTCTCTCTCTCTCTCTCTCTCTCTCTATGTTTCCACTCACATGAAATGCCCAAAGTCGAAACAAAGCATGGATGAGGTTGTGACAAATATAGAATGGAAATGAGGGGTCTGAGGTTTATTTGGGGGGTGAAGATGATGAAGATGCTCTGGAAGTAGATTGTTGGGATGGCTGCATGGTGCTGTGAATATGGTAAAGATCACTGACGTGTATACGTAGAAGGGGCAAAATTTATGGTATGCAAATTAGGTTTCAGTACTTTTTTAAAAAGTACTGATGACACCACATGTTGACAAGCTCATGGAGCATCTGGAACTCATAGCCAAATGGATGTATGAATTGTGGTCTCATACCTCATTTATGCCGAACAGCAATGAAAAAGTGACTCATGTTACATAAAATCCAAATGAATCTCAGACACGATGGTGAGCAAAAGCTCCAGACACCAGAGATATTGGTACCAAAGTCCATTTGCGTCATGTTCAGAGGCTGTCAAAACCAACAGTGGGGACCGAATTCAGGGTTGTAGGTGGATATTGACTGGGACAAGATGCCTGGAGCTTTCTGAGGCCCCAGAGGTGTTCCAAATAGCTATCTGTCAGGTACGTGGGTGCACACCTATGTAAGTTTTTATTCAAGCAGAAGGTGAGATTTTGAGCTCCGATGCCTATCCTACCTTGTGGTGAAATGAGTTCCGTGCTGTGGCCTTGTGATTGTTCCCAAGAGTGATCTTGCTCTTCAAGGACACGGTTGCTGGGAGCCTCCTTGGGTCCATTTTTACCTAGCACGTGCTTTGCTGGAGTGAGGAGTAACTGGCAAAGTCACAGGTGTGAGACTGTCAACCATGGCCCCGGATGGTGGACTCGAAGGCCACCCTGATGAGCAGGGAGCCAGACCTTTCCCAGTGATATTTCCTCCTTTCCTGCCTCCTCACTCTCACTTCCTTTCTCGTTTATCAGGTGGCGTTCAGACCGCTGGGCTTATCAGAACAGTCCGATTCTAAAGATAAGGGAGACTCAGAGGAAGGAGCCGTGACCAGGTCCACCGCGAACAAAGCTGACATCTGCCAAAGGGTAAGCTCCTTTCTGCCCTTGTGCCCTGGTCCTACTTTCTTCTCCCTCACAACTAAGCGGAATAGGCTGCCTTTTTCAAACTCAATATCATCACCGTCCTAAATGCTGATGGATGAGGTTAAATGCCCTTAAGGTAGGCAGCCCCTTAACTCCTCTTGGAAGCCGGGCCTCTTTGGGGCAAGAAGCTGCCCATCTCCCTCCATTAGCCCTGGGTTGCATCAGGCCTCCTTGGTTCTGTCGAATGTGGGAAGCCGCTTGGAAAACAGTGGGGGAATTGATTCTGTCACTAATTTGCCAGGCGGCGTGTAAACACTCCCAAGGAAATGTTTGTCAGTAAATGCATGGAGCCCCCTGTTCACTCTGAAATTGTATAGCAATTCATCCCACTGGCTTGGAGCCCCAGATGAGCCCCCAACTGTTTCCCACCATCCCACCTTCCCAGAAGAGCATCAGGGTCCCGACACGATCTTCCCTCTGTGCTTTTTACTTGGGAAGTAGCAGGTGGCGTGGGCAGGGAATGGTGGGCCATGGGCAGCAAGGGAGCCTCCCTCCTGCGTTTAGTGGCTTGTCCAATCTCTCCTGGCTCAGAGGCCTCATGATTTCAGAGGTCAGGGAGGATACAGGAGGCCGTGCATGAAGACCTCTCCCTCTGCATCCTCTGCTGAGTCTGTAAAGGTGAATGAATGAGGTCAGGACTGGTCACTGATGAAGGCGGTTAGGGTGGTCTTTCGTGTGCTGCCTCTTGTGCAGCTGGAACCGATTTTCCCTGAGTGGTTGGGGGTCCCACTTTAGAGAAGAGGATGCGAAGACCTGGAAGCTAAGCTTCCCACGGGCGCAGACTATTAGCAGGACCTCCACAATCTGAGAGTTGGCCCCCCTTCACTGCTGGTTACTTTGCTCTTTGGTGCCTACAGTCTTCTTCTGCCAGGACTGCTGAGTTTCAATAAGCCATGTGTCAGTAGAGTGGTGCCCGGCACACAGTCAGTCTGCAACAAAGGTCAGCGGGGGCTTGGTCTAGTCCTTGCTATGTGCTCCAGGGTGTGCTCACCGAGCCCTTTGATCATCTCAAACAAGGCTGCATTCTGCGAGGACCAGACTTGGGTTCTGGTACAGGGGACTCTTTGCTGTGTCATGAAAGGGGGGATGCGAGGCTCAGCATTTTGGGTATTGTTAGCAAGGTTTCCCCCAGGGGGAGCATCCTCAGGGTCCAGGTAGGAGTGTTTCTGGAATACATCGACCTCCTGCCCACATGTGAGTGTTGTGGAGTGGATATCTGTCAAGAGCAGGGCAAAAGCATTATCACACGCACACACAGACCCACAAACACACTCAGAGGGAGAGAGAGAGAGGAGATTAAAGTATGAGGCGACTGTCTTTGGTTAATGGCTCGAGCAAGAGTCTCTTTGCTGTTGAATTCAATTTATTCCCATCTGGGCCCTGCTGTCTCCATCAATTCGGCTAATAAAGAGAGGCGATGCCTGTGACCCTGGACACCGTGGAAGCCTCTTCTGAGCTAATTAACCGGCCTGAACAATCCCTTTTAATACTTCTGTGCTTAATTCCCTCAGAGGGAACTGGGGACAAGGGGAAGGGAGGGGACCAGCAGCTGCAGCTGCCTGGCAAGAAAGGTGTAGAGGCTGGTCATTCTGCCACCACCTGGGGACGTGGGTCCAAAGAGTAGCGGGGTCAGTAGAGAAATCCAGGGGCCTCAGATCCTCCCGGGGGACACAGACAGAGGAATGGACACCCAATGACCGCTTATGCTGCAATTTTTACAGTGTTGTTAGCAGAAATGAATCATTTTTATAAAAGTGTAGCTAGTTATTGAGAGAAACTATTTTTGTAAATTCAGCTTGCATGTATCCATATATCTGCAAGGACAAAATTCCATGCTGTTTTGGAACCTCGTAATGTGGTCCCATCCCAGGGTCAAGAGTACCCAATTCCCATGCCTCTGACGCACTCGGTTCCATCGGCAGGTGCCACAAGCACACGCTCGTTTCCCTCGTTGCCGGTGTTTTCTTAAGCACTGATTTTGTCAAGTTTTCTGATGTTCCCGCTTTGATATTGTGGTAATTGATATTTGTGGCTATCTATAAAGACTCTTCTTGAGAAAGAAGGCATGCAAAAATGAGGAGATGGGGGCCACCATGAGTGATTTTATGGTACGATACCAACGTTAGTGGTGCCACTGGCAGAGAATCTTGCTTCGGAAGTTTGGCCTATAGCCCTGGTCTGTATCTTGTTTTCTCATCGTCAAAATGGTGGGACGGGGAAGCAGAGGCCACTTGCAGTGAGTGTGATGTTCCCTCCGTGTGAGACAAAGCTTCCAAAAGGGATATGTGGAGATACAGCAATATGCAGAGAACTCCCAAGAAAATCTCTGAGAGGTGTTTTCTTTAGACAGGCGTCTCTGGGAGAAGTTACTGGAGGGGGAAAGGTGGAGATGGAGACTGATGACTTCATCTGTCTCTATCTTCCCTCTCGGGCAGGATCTGAGCCTCCTGCCCCATGTAAACATACACATCTTAATCTCTCCTCATACTAGTAGCACTTTGTATACTTATTGCAAGCATTATATAAGATAATATTGGTAAAGGACTTGACTACGTGTTCAGCAAATATTTGCTAGACTAATAAGATTGCGGTAGTGTGCAGTTTTACCAGGTGTCTACGTGGGAATTGATTACTCAAATACATTTGTTTATTTTTTTTAAATTATTCACTGGGGATCCAGAGGGCTTAGGCCAGGGTGGAATGTGTCTCTGTGTAGCTCCAGGACCCTTCCCAGCCAATGACTCCAGACACAAGGCCAGAGAGCGGTGCTCTCTGGGTAACTTTTCAACTGCCTCGTCACCTCTCTATAGAGATAAACTCACTCAGGTCCAAGACACTGCTCTGTCCAAGGACAATGACCCAACAACCTCCCAACCCTTCACCTGGAGGATGGACTTTCTGTGGTCGGCAGGGAGGGTTCAGACGTTGACTATTTCTAGGTAGAGTGGCAGAGTAAGGAGGGAATGAAGGGCCAGCACATCCACCTGACAAGGAATCCCCTGACAGGATTCACTGCTGATGCCCTGGTTGGACTTTCACCACGTGTGAAACTTCTCTATCTGCTATCACCTAACACTATCACTTCTCCGTCGGGTTATTGCACTGTGGTCGCATGCTTTGTTGTGTTGCTAAAAGATGCGTCATGTCATTGGTATTTCAAATACCAGTGGGATCACCCAAGAAGAATCTGTTTCAGTGGGGCCTCCAGACTGAGAACAGACTACCAGGAAGGGATTGGCTGTTCACTGCTGAGGAATTAGCCACTGGAGACCTTATGATTAGCTTGGGGACTTTATGTCAGAAACTGCAAACATCACAAAAAGCTATGGAACATGCTCAGATATCGTGCTGAAGGATGCACCCCTCAAATCAGAAGGCACTTAAAATACAATAGAGGAAGAGCTACTTCCTCAAAGTAGAGTTGACCATAAGGACGTGATTGGACTAAAGCATGTGAAACCTTCCTTTGCTGATGGGACACAAGCCCACAGTGGAGAGACAGCTGCAAATATCCATTAGTAATTGGAACTTAGACTGGAAAAGTTATGGATCTAAGAAAACTAGAAATGAAAAATGAAATGGAAAACATGAAGATTGATATCAAAGACATTAGCGATCAGAAATAGCCCAGTGCTAGACATTTTGAATCAGACAGTCATGGTTTACTATTCCTGGAATGACAAATTCAAGAGAAATGCTGTCACAATCAAGGTCAAACAGAACATTTCAAGATATTTTTTAATCTAGAATGCTCTCTCTGATAGGATAATATCCACACATCTATAATGAAGTCCAGTTAGTTCAACTATTACTCAGATGTGTACACCAACTCGTGAAACTAATGATGAAATAGTGTAAAGCTGATGATGAAATAATCGACGAATTCTACCAGCTTCTTTAGTCTGAGTTGATCAAACATACCATCAAGATGCCTTACTAATTATTGAGACTGGAAAAGAAAAGTTGAAAACAAAAGAGGAAGGAAGGGTCAGTAGTTGGAAAATACAGCTTTGGTGCTAGAAATAAAAGTGGAAGATCACACGATTGAATTTTTAAAGACCAACAACTTCTTCATCAAAAAATCTTTAAAAAATAATCCAGCCACAAAGATGGAAACCTCTGTGACTTCCCCACTGGGACCCAGCATCATTGCTCTGCCTGTCCATTGCCATTGGGCAGTGGGGAGACACGTGGTAGAACTTACCCAACCCACATACATGACAATCATCAACGTGTACGTCTTTCTTTCTTTTTTTTTTAAGTCATTTTATGGGGGGGGGATGTCATACAGATATTATCACAATCCATGCATCCATTGTGTCAAGCACATTTGTACATTTGTCATCATCGTGAGTTTCAAAACATTTTCTTTCTACTTGAGCTTTTGGTATCAGCTCACTTCCACTCCCTCACCAACCCTCCCTCCCCCATGAACCCTTGATAATTTCTAAAAAAAATTTTCATGTCTTACATTGACCAATGTCTCCCTTCACCCACTTTTCTGCTGTCCATCCCTCTAGGAAGGGGTTAGATAGATCATTGCGATCAGTTTCTTCATTCTTCCCCACCTCCCCCTTCCCCTCCTGGTATAACTATTCTCATTATTGGTCCTGAGGGGTTTATCTGTCCTGGATTCCCTGTGTTTCCAGTTCCTATCTGTACCAGTGTACGTACTCTGGTCTAGCCAGATTTGGCAGGTAGAATTGGGGTCATGATTGTGTGTGTGTGTGTGTGTGTGTGTGTGTGGCGGGGGAGCATTAAAGAACTAGAGGAAAGCTGTATGTCTCATCAGTGCTACATTGCCCCCTGATTGGATTATCTCTTTCTTGTGACACTTCTGGAAGAGGATGTTCAGCTGTCTACAGATGGGCTTTGGGTCTCAACTCTGCACACCTCTCATACACAATAGTCTGATTTTCTGTTTTGGATCTTTGATGCCTAATACCCTGTCACATTGACCCCTCATAATCACACAGGCCATATGGCCTGAGGGGTGTCTCCTTTACTGCTCCTCCTGCCTCCCTTGCTCTCACCCTCAGGTTCTCCATCTATAACCTCTGGTGACCCTGTATGGATAGAGACCATGATGGCTTTTGTCTCTTTTCTTGTTTCTTCTCCCAGGCATCACCTCTACCCCTGCACATTTCTGGTCCAGTGTTTCCCACCCAGGCAGTGCTTCAGCTCTCTGCTCCTGCGAGTTTTCACATTTCTCCACTTCCTCCCCCACCCAATATGCCACACAGGTCTGCCCACTCCACCCAGATAGTCTTCTTTTTGTATTATCTCTTTCCTTCCCTTTTTATTTCATTCCTCTCCTTTGTCTTTCTTGTTTTAATTCTATGTTCTGTTCATGAACATACATATTTCTTTGTTCTCTTGTTAGATAGTATGTATGCATGATGTGATGAGAATGATACTGACCTCTGTGGCTTTCTTACCCAAGACACGTCACCTCAGTCTATTCATGGGAAATTAGACATCCCAGTTGAGGGTCATCTTACAAAATACTTGATCAGTTACTTCTTGAAACTGTCGAGATCATTAAGAGCAAAGGAAATCTGAGAAATTGTCACAGTCAAGAGGAGTTTAAGTAGAGATGAAGATTAGTGCATGGTGGTATGTTGGGTAGGATTCTGGAAAAGAAAAGGGACATTATATAACAGCTGAGACCATCTGAATAAAATATAGATGTCAAATAATAATAACATATTGAAATTGGATCATTCATTATAACAAATCTATCATACCAATGTAAGATGCTCATCATAGGAAAAACCTGGGCTTGACTTATATGGGAGCTCTTTGAATTATCTTAGAAATTTGTCAGTAAATCTAAAGTTACAACAAGTAAACCTATATAAAAAGAGAAACTCTCACGCTATTAAAGAGAAATGAATGCCCTGTTTACAGATTTGCCAGCATACAATTGTACAGTATCTTTTTCTCTCCCCCTCCTCCCTCTCCCGTGTGTGTAATTTGGCCTTAGGTGCAGAAGATTAAGTTCCTTTCTAGGATTCACAACCATTCTTATCATCCCACCAGGCACCCATGTGTGTGTGGCTTATGTTGTTAGAAATGCAAGTAGTTTTGAAAAAATGATAGTGTTGCCTTATGCATGCATTTCCAACTTATACAAACGGTCATATGTAGTAGGTGTAAAGTTATTTCTTTTCCTTGTTCTTCCAACAGTCTAAGTTTTAAGATGTGTCAATATTGCGCCACAGTCCTTTAGTTCATACTTTGAACAGCTGTATATTCCCCCTAGTACTCTTGGTCCCAATTTATGACCCCGTCCCCAGCTAAGGAACACACAGGTTGCCTTGCCCTTCTTGAAGAAGAAATTAAATGGGACTCATCTATCAGAAAGTATAGTGTCTGTGGTGCTAAAAGCTTGTCTTCAAACAAGCAGTTACCACTTGTCTGTCAGTTTCTCATATTGTCGTGGCTTGTGTCTTCCTGTGAGGCAGGAAGCCATGTCACCAGTGAATCAAAGGTCAGCAGGGTCTCCTAAAATGGACAGAATTTGACAGCGCTTCCAGACTGAGGAATTAGGTACAGAGAACTATCGAAAAATTGAAACATTTTCAAATACTGACTACTGAAAAGAAGTAAAGCATTGCTAGAAATGGTGCCAGATGATGAGCCCCTCTGATTGGAAGGTCCCCAGGAGAGGACCAAAGAAGAGCTTCTCAAAGCTGTTGTGACCACAGTGACACGGATGGAGTGAAAGTCAGTGGAAGTAAATCCTTCAGGAACTTCACTTGCTGATGGGGCATGCTTCAACCTGAGAAGAAAGAGCTACCAACATCAATTAGTAATTGGAACTTGGAATGTACAGTGTGTGAATTCAGGAGGTTGTAAATTGGAAGAGAAGGAGGAGGACAAGGAAGAGAAGAAGATGAAGAAGAAGAAATGGAAAATGAAATCCATAAAAATCTATAGTCTAGACTTTAGTGAGTTGAAATGGGCCTGGTAAATTGACTATTATTTTGAATCAGAAAGTCATATGGTTTAGTATGTTGGAAATGAAAGACTCAAGAGGATTAATATATCTTCTTTCTACATTAATCCTTGGAGAGACCCATAATACTGCTGGGGAGACGAAGGCACAGAACTCAAAGAGACAGAGCCAGTTCCAGGGCTCTGTGGGCAACCAGGGTCAGTCAATAGGAAGGTAAAGGTAGATAGGGGATGGGGAGGTTCCCAGACCCCTCCTTATGAAGGCCACACCCTCTTTAAAGAGCTACCACCAGGCTATGACCTAATCGTCACAGGCTCCATCCAGCTTTACACTCGTATATGGCTTCAAGTTGACATGATATTAGGTAACTACCTCAGAGGGATAACTTCTATTTCTTGTTTCATCAATTATAAATGGCACCAGTTGATTTTCATTTTTATGGCTTCGACTTTGCCACCTAGTTGCAGAATCGAACAAGCAACAAGAGGGGGTTGTTGTATCCTTGATAGCAGATCTGTACCGCCTCAATCCCTTGTCATCGGAGAGAAGGCCCTGTCTTGCTCATTGCTGCCAGTAAGACCCACATCCCACCACTCGTGTGTCAATCAGACCCACCTCTCCCTGCTGAAGTTTTATGCTCATTCATAACCCTGTCCCAAAGTGCCAACTGAGCCCACCCTCCTTGTGGCTTAGGCTCCAAAGCAACACATAGATGTTGGAGCTCGACCCCATTAGGGTGGAGATGGGACACGCCATGTATGAGACACCCTCTGCAGTGGAAATAACAGACAGTTACCAGGCACACCTCATTTTGCTTCAAATACAAAGTTCATAGAAAAGAAGCGATGTGGCCAGGGGATCACACACGACATGGAGGTACAAGGACTCTGTGGCATCTTCTACTGGAACAGGTATAAGATCCCTAATCAGGTGCCCCCCGCGTGCACAAGATGGAAGTAAAGTGACTTGATGAAATCATGTTGACACTCCTAGAATCCAGATCTCTGTGCTTATGGAATTGGGACACACCACACAGGGCATCAGCCCTTAGGTGTCTTTTTGTACCTGAAAAGAACTGGTTAAACAATAGCTTGGTAAGGAGTTTAGTGGAAATATTAACCTTAGGCATTGGTTTTTTGGGAAAATTATCTATGTGCAATCATCTTTGAGAAGCAGCAATTCCAGGGCCTGCCTGGAGACTGTCTTAGGCAGTATGATAGGTCCTTTGTGATTCTGTTTTGCAGCCAGCACACCCTCAATCCCTACTCACCGGGTCTCTGATGTTACCTTTTGATAAATTAGCATAACAATGACCGATGAGATGAGATAATACCTGTATCACCTGCTGTCACTTTCCCCCTTTGTGACTTGCCTGTCTTCTTGGGCTTGTGCTGTCTGATTGGGATCCTATTCACTAGCATTAAATGTATTTTGCTACACTCAATTTTGGCATTTTTCTGTGGGTTTAGGTTTTGGACTTTACAGACTCAAGGAAGGAATAGTGATGGGAGCGTGTTGGGGCTGGAGTTGCCCCTTGGTGCTCAGCCAGTGGTCCTCAACCTTCCTAATGCTACAACTCTTTAATGCAATTCCTTATGTTGTGGTGACCCCCATCCATAAAATTATTTTTGTGGCTACTTCATCACTGTCATTTCGCAACTGTTATGAATCATCATGTAAATATCTGATATGCAGAATGTATTTTCGTTGTTGCACCTCGAATATAATTAAGGAATAGTGATTAATCACAAAAATAATAAGTAAATATATATTCTGAAATATTTATTTCTAATTACAAATAAATGAAATGTCTCTTTTTAAATCATTTTACTGGGGGCTCATACATCGTTTCTCACAATACATAAATACATATATTGTGCCACACTACTTCACATGCCTGCAGCTGTCATTCACTCTCTGAACCTCCACCCTTCCATCCAAGCCTCTGACTTCAGCCTCCCATCCCTTCCCCTCCATCCTTGTTCCCCACTCCCCCACCAACCCTCAATACTCCATAAATTATTGTTTTGTCATTACTTACACTGCTTGATGTCGTTCCTTGCCCTCTATCCCAGTGTCGGTCCCTCCAGCAGGGGGTTATAGGTAGATCCCTGAAGTTGGCTCCCCCTCTCCACCCCACTTTCTCTCCATGCATCCTGCAGCTTCATTCCCACTACTGGTCCCATGGGGCTCATCCATCCGGGTTCCTCGCATTTCCATTTCTCATCTCCACAGTAGTGTAGAACTGGAACCTTGACAGTTGGAGGGAGGAAAGTTGTATGCTTCATTGCCACCTCATTGTGCCTCACTAACCTGTCTCCTCCCCACGACTCTCCTGTGCCAATCACAGGTGGGCCTTTGGTCCCCACTCTACTCTCCCCCCCATCCATAGTGACATGGTTCGTATTCTTTGATGTTTGATATCTGCTCCCTTCAGCCCCCCGTGATCACACATGCTAGTGTTTTCCTTCCATGTGGGCTTTGTTGGTTCTGGGCTAGATGTCATCCATTCACCCTCAAGCCTTTGCAATCCCAGCTGCTTTATCATTTGGTAGTTGGGGCCCATCAGACTTCTCCTCTCTGTCTGGGTCTGCTCCCTTCTGTCTTCCACGATCTTGTCGGGAGGTCGGGCCCACAGTAATATGATTTTTGTTCTTTGATGCCTGATATCTGGGTCTTTCCACATCTCATTGTCATGCAGGCTGGTGTGCATCTTTTAATGTGGGCTTTGTTGTTCCTGGGTCATATAACCGTTTGTTCACCCTCAAACTTTTAAGTCCTCGGATATCATGTCTTTTGATAACCAGGTACCATCAGCCATCTTATCACTCTTGTTTAATCCCCACATGTCCTCAGTGGTTGTCTTATGAGAGAACACTCACAGTGATATGATTTTTCCCGTTTGATGCCTGAAGCCTGGTCCTTGACACCTCATGGTCACTTCTTCCCTGTGGGCTTGGATACCTCTCAGCTAGATGGCCATTTGTTTATCTTCAGGCTCTGAGACCCCAGACTCCATATCCTTTGGTAGCTGGGCACCATGGGTTTTCTTCACCACATTTGCTTATGAACCTATTTGACTTCAGTGATCACATTGGGCCAATGAACATTATGAATTGCCAAATTAGTAAAACAAAGTATTCTTGCCTTGAGTATCCTTGCCTCGGTAAGGGGTCCAAGGTCCAGCTTCTATCTTAGTATTAAACATATAGATATATGTATCATGATTTGTTCCCTCATTATAATATGTGCTTATACTTACATATGTACATGTCTGTGTTTAGATAGACCTCTGCAAGTACCCTTTGTCTTCTAGTTCCTTCCTTTGTTTCCTTCTGCCTTCCTCCTGTCCCACTGTCATACTCAGCCATCATTTGGGTTTCAATACTTCCTCTCTATTACACTACCCATACTTTGACCCCATCAGGCCCCCCACATCCTCCCTGCCATCAACTGTGGACCACCCATTGTTCCCCCCATCCCCGAGTCTGTCCAGGCCCCCCTTCTTCTTCCCTCTCCACAGTGTCCCCCCAGGAACCATCAGCCCAGTCTTTCTCTTCTCCCCACTGTCCAACCAGTAGTGCTCCTTTCTTGATTAGATCCATTTTGAGGGCTCAGCCCACATTTCTTTCCCATCATATGACCCCCCCCCAAATGTCCTCTGTCATTATCTGCTTCCGTAGGGAGACCGTATGTCAGATTCTGTTGTTGTTTGCCCTGTCCCCCCTGTGGCATAGGTTTCTGCAAAAGCGTAGTCTTCTGGGCATCATGGGCAGGGCTCTGGTCATTGAAATGTTGTCTTGAAGCATGGTGTCACATGGGTAACAGTCTTCATGCCTGGTACTCATATGTGGGCATATCTGCATGTGGACAGAGGAGCCGGTGTCTTAGAAGACCATCACAAATAAGTGTTTTCCAATGGTCTTTGGTGACCCCAGTGAAAGGGTTGTTCAATCCCCAAAGGGGTTGCAACCCAGTTTGAGAGCCACTGTCTCTCACAGACCAGAAGCTGCTGGCTTTCTACTCTAGATTCTGACCCAGGGTGCTCTAAACTATTCTTCCTGTAGGGCACATGTGACCCATCCTATTGTATATATGTTCATTATCAAGCTCCTAATAGGACTCCATACCACTTTATATTCTCTTGGAACTCACCTCTACATTGCTACTCAAGTGATGGTTCTAGAATGACTGTGCGATTATGTTGGTCTCCTGATTAAAGCCCTTTGTGATGGTTCCATCCCTGTGCCAACTTGACTAGGTTTTGATTCTCGTCGGTTTAGCCAGATATCAAACTGGTTGCTGCCACATAATTTAATGTGCCTTGATGTAAGGTAATATAAAGTAATCAATCACCATTCATAATCAGATGTGACCAATCTATTGAAAGCAGTTTCCTGGGAGACAAATTCTGCATCCAGATACAAATGGCTATTCTGGTAGAGTGATATCTCTCTCTCTCTCTCTCTCTCTCTCTCTCTCTCTCTCTCTCCAGTGCACTTTCCTCAATGCTGCATGGACCTTGGGACATAAAGCCACAGAAGTCTTTGCTCTGTTGACTGACCAATACATTTTAACTTCTCCTTTCTTCTCTCCCCCTCCCCTCTCCCCCTTCCCTATTACACAACTGTGTGAACCAATTCCAGGAAGTAATTTTTTGGGAAAAGATCATTGAATTTTCCACAAACTTTTTGAAACCCCCTCAATGATGTGCCTCTCTGGACTTTCTCCCCCGTAATATCCATCCCACACCCCTGTGTCAGAGTAAAACATCCCTATAAGATATTTTTAGGTTGTAATATTTATAGGAGTTGATCCCCAGCTCTTTCTCCCATGGGGCCAATGAGTGAATGCGAACTCTCTAACTCTTAGTTCGAAGATTAGTGCTTCACCCTTCACTGCCCTACCAGGACTCCTTTTGCTCCTCAGAGAACTGAAGTTAAGAACCCTCTCAAGTACCCTGGTGTGACCTTATTGGCTATGAGAAGGGAGGGGCTGAAGGGAGGGGCTATAGGGTGCCATTCATTCAGGACTGGAGTGCACACAGGTGAGCCAGGACAATGAACAGAATGTGCAGACTGATGAGGCTGGGGAACCATATGCATTGACTTCACCTAACAAAGATAATAGACCGAGGTGGTTTCTGCATAATCCGATGGGAAAGTCAATCCTCAGTGGCTTGACTATGCCAATGCAGTGCTTCCCATTTCCTGTTCTGCCATCCTCAAAAAGCAGATATTCAAATCCGGGATTATACTTCAGCAGTTCTCTTTATCATAATCTTTACCTCACTGTGTCCTAAGACAAGAAGAAGCATTTCTCTTTATAGCTCTTTTTCCCTATGTTCTTTCCCTCCAAAGTTCCTTGACTCGACAAGTTTCCTTTTTGGGTCCTGTGGTAGTTACATAATCTGCTGCTAACTTGAGACAATTTAGAATGAAACGTGGAGTTTAGTCTCTCAATCACTTTGCAACTTAATGAACTCATTTGGAGGCACTACGGAGATAAATAATAACTTGCTGGAGGTGGGACGCACTATACTCTCTGTTAGTCTTCCTGAAAGACATTCCTGCTGACAAGATACTTGGAGCTATGTTAGAACTCTGAAGCTGGAGGAGCCACATCGAGATCCATGTCAGTGCTGAGATGCTTATACCGCCACCGGAATCACATGATTTTCCACCCACTGGCCTGTGATCCTCCTGAATTTCATGTCACTGCATGTGTCTCATGAGTGTGAAGAGGAGTTTATGGGTTGGTATCCAACATATATACTAAAATCAGACTTATGGACTTGACTTGAACTGGGCTGGGATGTTTTCTCAATATTCAATTGCTCTTGTATAGAAAGCTATTTCTTATACACACATGAATGCCCAAGAATATGTTTCTCTAATCTACCCAGGTTAACACAGGTCCTGCTGGTGAGGATTGGCTATGAAGTGAGGCAAGTTTTAGGGGCAGCTGGTCAGGCAATAACTTGCATTTCGGCCACTATGAAGCTGGTCCGTCTGTGAGGGCACAGTGTAGAAGAAGGAGAGACTTGCTGTTTCTCAGGTCTCTAGCTAGAGGATGGATAGAAGAGAAAGCTTTGGAGGGAGAAGCTGTTGATTTCAAGCCAGAGGATTGATGGGTCAGGTCAATGAGACTTGAATTTCAAAAACCCTGAGTCAACGAACTGGATGAAGAGCATGGTGGTGTTAGAGTTAGTACAGGCATCTTCATTTCACCATGCTTTCAATGAGACAGCCATAAGTAGAGTGAAAAGCAAGGAGTACTAGGACACAGAACCTCAACATGTCACCATCAGAGTTTTTGGGTGTTGTCTATGAGTGATAGAAGAGTAATTAACTGAGAATATGCAGCCCCAAAATATGTGGGTGGTGGTGGGGGTCCTCTTTTCTACTGCCCACCACCTCCTTTGACTCTCTTCCTAGAAGAGAAAGGGCAGAGGACCCCAGTGCTAGATGTTGAGTACTCTCCTCCCATTTTCCCATCAAGGAAAGTGGTTCTTTGCCTATCCAGAGACATGGGCCTGTCCTCTTCTCCCACATGGTGTCAACTGAGAATTAAAAATGGAGAGGGAATAGATGCGTCCAGTTCGCTTACTTAAAGAGAAAAATATTGCTATATGTATGTCTAAACTAAAAAAATTTTTTTTCAGAAAAAGTGGCAACTTATCTACAGGTTCTATCTGTGACACAGGTGCTCTTTTACTTTCTCTTGGACCCAGCCATTCATTTATCTGTTTCGTGGGCATTTCCATTTTCCTCTGTACAGTTCACAATGGGTATGGTTGTGAGCATCGGTTAAGGCAGGTCATGGGACTGAGCTTTACTCAACACCCTGTGCGGTCTAGTGGTCTCTTGGCAGTGGTTTTGGATGACGAGTACGGCCACAGCCAAGGGCTGGAAGATACACAGGCTAGATCCCAAGAGGCCCCAAGGGCTGGTGCCCAGAGCTGGGCTATCAGGTGCAATGTCGAGTGGCTGAGAGCACAGCCAAGTCTGAGAGCCAAGTCACTGTGGTAGCTGAGCTCTGGGTGGAGCTGGCCAGACTGGGGGAAGCAGCTCCAAGGCAGCTGGGACCAGCTGCTCCCAACCCCATTAGCCCCGGTGGACTGGTCGTCCCAGGCAGATGCACCATACGTTGCCTAACTGGTTCCTGGCACTGAGAATGAAAGCCCTATCTCATTTCGGAAACATTATTTTAAAATGGTTAATCAGGAAGAAAGAAAGCTAGGGAAAAGCCGTGGTAGAATGTAGTCATCTGAAAGCAATCAGTCACCAAACACAATGTGCAGACTTTCTTTGCATTCTGATTTTAACAAACAAGCTCTCCAATGATGTCTAAAGACATTTGAATGTTTGAACGTGGGCTGAGAATTAAAAGATGGTAAGGAGTTATTAATTTTAGTAAGCGTGATAATGAGTGTGATTACATGCTTAAAAAGTTCACTTACCAGAAACAGATCTACATTAAATTATTTAAGGATCTGGTATTTGAGACTTGCTTCAAAATACTTTCCCCCCAAAGCATAGGGTGGGGAAATGAGATGGAGTGAGTTAATATGGCCCTTCTAGACGTAATTCCTTGTGCGATATATTCTAATTCTGCACTCTGTGCCCACGGCTACAGTTCCGTTTTAGAGCGCATGCTCTTACCACGTTTAGTTTTCCTTGAGGGTACAGTCTGCTGAAAGACTAAAACCAGACGCCCCTGTAAGAGCCATGTCAGAAACAGGAACAGGGAGAGAAACCCCAGGACCCCAGAAAGAAGAGTCCGTTCAAGATCTCCGTCTGAAGTGGCAGAGGTTGAGCGCAGGAGGAGACCGGAGGCCAAGGCCAGGAGAGAGGCTGAGAGCGGAAGTCCAGAGAGAGAGAGGTGGCTGTTGGCGGAAAAGAGGTGCTGGTGTGAACCAAGGCCCGTCTTCTCACGGTGTGCTGCTAAAACTTACTGTGGTGACCTATTAACTTCCCTAGCAGAATGGCGTAGGAACCGTGCTGGGTTTCGTTCTCTTGCGTACACGTTCCCGGTGGGTCCAAGCCCCCACAATGGTACCTAACCGCAACAATAGCGATAAAACACCAAGACCAAACTCACGGGCATCATCGAGCTGATTCCTGCACAGAGTGACCACAGAGTTCACGGCAGAACCGCTTCGGTGCATTCCTGAGCTGTACCTCGTTGTAAATTGTTAGGTGCTGCTGAGTCAATTCCAATTCATCGTGACCCGACATACGTCAGAGTCAGTCACCTCCCAATTTTCTGCGCCATCCCCACAGTTGTTATGTTTGAACCCCTGGCGGGAACCGCCGTGCCCATCCATCTGGGCAAGGGCTCTCCTCCTCTTTGTTGTCCACCTGTTTTTCCAAGAATGCTGCTCCAGGGACTCGTCCCTCCCGATAACATGCTCAAAGTCCACGAAGCGAAGTCTTGTCACCTTGCTTCTAAGGAGCCTTCTGCCCTCCTTCTTCCACGACAAATGTGTTTGTTCTTTTGGAAGCTCATCGTCCTTTCCGTAGTCTTTGCCAACACCATGAAATACTTGGTGATGAAGATTGAGGATTGCAGCTTCCAGTCGGAATTACCTACAACTCAGTGTAAAGAAAGCAAAATTCTTACGACTGAACCAAGAGGCGACATCCCGATAAATGAAGAAAGAATCGATGTTGTAGAGAATTTCAACTTGCTTGGGGATACAATCAATGCTCATGGAAGCAGCAGTTGTCAAAGGACACATTGCATTAGGTAAATCTGCTACATGTGACCTCTTTAAAGGGTTGAAAAACTAGGAGATTACCTTGAGTATTAAGGTGTGCCTGACCCAAGCGATAGTATTTTCAATGATTTCATATTCATGTGAAAGGTGGATGTTGACTAAGGAAGACCAAAGAAGGATCAATGAATTTCAATAATGGTGCCAGTGTATTGGAAAGTGCAGGACTGCGGACACAGTCAGGTTAAAATTCAGCACTTTATCATTTCTGTCCCTTATGACCATTTAAAATTAGTTCTAGTTTTTAATATTTTATGCTTTTCAGTTGAGGTTTTTATTTGGTTACTGTTATTAGTTTTAAAGGAAAAGTTGTTCTATATAGAAAGTCCAGGCTAGGTAAATCTATAGATAGTTACTGGATTAATGGTTCCTTGTGGGGATGACAGGGGAGGTTGGGGGGAAATGGGGAGCTTAAAATTATGAGTACAAGAATGAAGAAAATATTCTAAAACTGATTGCAGTGATGATTGTATTATTTTTTCTTGATGTTATTGAAAATTCAATTGTATAGCATACGAATTATATGCCAATAAAACTGCTCAAAAAGTTGAATTAAAGATCTAAATATAAACCCTAGAACCATAAAGACCCTCAGTGAAAAAAGAGAGACAAACTTAAGGGCCCTAATACAAGGTATACGTACACACAGAACATAGTGAAAAATACCCACACTAAAGAAGACAAAACAGAGTCCTGGGACCTCCTTAAGAATAAGACCTTAATTCACATTAAAAAAAAAAACTTTCTCAAAAGAGTTAAAAGAAACCTCAAAAACTGGAATAAACATTTAGCAGTGATTAATCAGATGAAATTTAATTTTGAGTCTATAAAATCTATATCACCTAATTAAGACAAATATGAGTAGTCCAATTACAAAAAAAAAGTGAATAAGACTTGAAAAGACAATGGAATCCAGGCGACTTACAAGTATATGAAGTATATGTTTGCTTTCATTAGCAATAAGAGAAATAAAAAATTAAAACAAGATAGTACCACACACCAGCACTATTAGTAATATTCTAAAAACAGAAAATAAATGCTGGAAAGCATGTGGAGAGATTAGGGTGCTCAGACATTGCCGGTGGAATTGTACAACCTCTATGAAAATCAATATAGCCATTCTTCAACAAATACAAATACCTTATGAGCCTTCACCCTCTTTACCTGGTAGACACCCTAAAGAAAAAAGAAAAAAAAAAGCATGAGCAGACATACGCACATCTACATTGAGGGCAGCATTCTCTCTAAGCGTAAGAGGATGGAAAGAATGAAAAACACCATGTTGTTGTTAGGAGGCATCGGTGTTACGTGCAACAGAGGACACACCGCCCATCCCCGTGCCGTCCTCACGGTTCTTCCCAGGCTTGACCCATCGCTGCAGCCACAGTGTCAATCCATCTCATTCAGGGCCCTCCTCTCTCTCTGCCTCTCATCAAACATTGCCCTTCCTGTAAAGGGATGGAAAAACGAACTCCGTTACACTCAGTGGAATATTATGCATCATTGAAAGTCTGTTAGACACCGTACGATCTACCAAGAGTTAACTTTAGCTAATTAACCTCATAAAGATAAATGTATTTATAACAAATGCGTGTGTCTATGTGTGTGGGACTGGAGTGCATGTGTATTCTATCCTATTCTTCCCACTTCTGTGAAAAATTACAAAATGGAATACTTTTTAAAAAGGGCTGCCATTGGTTGCTGAGATGACTACATGTGTACTATTTTCATGAGCGCGGATTGTAGATCCAAGCTAGACAAAAAATCCTTAACAACTTCATTTATCATGGTATCATCTATTGATTAATTAATTGTGAGGATTTCAAGTTTCTCTACATTGGATTGTGATCCATATTGAAATTCATCAGCAAGCATTTCAAGTCCTCCTCATTTTCCATATGCAAAACTGTGACATATGCATATGACAGATTACTAATAATCCTGTAATCCTGATGTTGCATTCTTCTACATATAATCCAGCTTCTCTGATTATTTTCTCAAAGTTTGAGTGATATGAATAAATTATTCATATTGAATAAATATGGTGAGAACATCCAATTTCAACATATACCTGTCCTTATTTTGATCCATGCAGTATTCCCTTTTCCTGGTCACACAACTGCCATTTGATCCATGTAAAAGTTCCACACAAGCACAATGACATGTTCTGAAATTCCCATTCTTCTCCATTTCCATTCTTTACTGACATAGTCAGTAAAACATAAGTCAATATCTTTCTGCTATTCTCTGCTTTCAGCGAAGATCCACCTGCCAGCAACAATGATATCCCTTGCTTCATCATGTCCTCTTCTGCATCTGGCAGCTCATTGTCAATGTACCGCTGCAACCATTTTGGGTGGTCTTCAGCAAAATTTTACTTGTATGTGATATCAAGGATAGTGTTTCATAATTTGAATGTTCTGTTGAGTCATCTTTCTTGGGAATGGGTGAAAAGATGGTTATCATCCAGTCACTTGGCCAGGCAGTGTCTTTCCAAGCTTCTTGGCATTGACTAGTGTGTGTTTCCAATGCTTCATCAACTTGCTGAAACAATTCAATTATGATAGGAGAAAGACTTACCTGAGAATCACTAGCACTTGCAAATTGCTTACCTTGTGGTTAGCAGCCCAATGTGTGACTCACTATCCCACAAGGAAGTCCCTAGTAAACACCCTTAATTGTGAGTATTATCTATGTGGCCACTGCAATGGATTGTGGGACGCAGCTGAGCAGTAGGACGATGTGGGAAGAATGGCTGGTGTCCGAAGACGGTAAAACGGATGGCGGTGAAAGCCCGCCTGATTCTTGCCTCATGACAAAAGAGCAGCCAGAGGAGGTCAGATATGGCTTTATGGTCTGGTCACGGGAAGAGACATAACAGAGCTGGCTAAGAACTTACAGATGTTGAAGTGTGTGTCTGTTTATACATGTGGGGGCCGGGGTGCATGTATATATTCTATTCTTCCCACCTCGGTGAAAAATTACAAAATGGAATGCTTTTTACAAAAAGGGCTCCATTGGTTGCCGAGACGACCACATGTGTACCATTGTCACGTTCTCTTTGCTTTTGTGGGACATATGTTTGTCTAGCAGGCTTGACTCTGCCTCTATGATATTGAAAACCTTGTCCTCTCCCCAACCCTCACTGTTTGTGTCCAGTCACCTAAACCTTTCTTCTGCACATATCCACAATTCTAGTATTTTGGTGTGAAAAGCCAGACTCCCTGTGTAATTTCCTTCTCTCACCCAGGTTTTCAATTCTATACCGTTGACTACATTAATGACACTACGTATTTTGATCTATCAAAATCACCTTATGTCCCATGGGGATGATTTAGAGCGTTCTTTAATAAAATGATAATGATGTCTCTAAAGTAAACCAGAAGCGTATGCCAACCATAGATATATGAATGTATTTTGGGCTTACCCTTAATTATAGCCAGAATTGAAAAACAATTGGTTCTTAACACATGAACCTACTCAATACTTGCCTCTCAAAGAGGTCGCTGGCATTATGACGAAGTGTGTGAAGAAATCAGATGGTGTCTGGCTTTCCAAAAAGAATAGAGTGTTAGGGAGGGTTTTCTAGGGAAACAAAACCGGGAGAATTACTATTATAAATATTGTGTTAGTATGTGTTGACTAGAGAAACAAATTCATAGACACTCATGTGTATAAAAAAGAACTTTATATCAGAGTAATTTTATATTAAGAAAACATCCCAGCCCAGTCCAGATCAAGTCCATATGTCTGATATTAGCTCATCTATCTGATGCTAGTCTATAACTTCCTCTTCAAAATGGGTAGCTGATATCAGGGAAGAGAATGCTTGAAGAGAATGATGATGGTGACAAATGAGCAAATGTGCTTGACATACTGGATGAATGTGTGGGTTGTGATAAGAGATGTCAGAACCCCCAATAAAAGTAAGAAAAAAAATCTTTCTTCGGACTCACACAACACTAGCAAGGATGATGAATGCAGGAAGGTCACAGGCTAGCACGTGGAAAGCCTTGGAGATCTAATGGTGTTGGAAGTGTCTCAGCACTGGCATAGTCTCCACATGGCTCCTCCAGCTCTAAGACTGGTTCCATCAGCATAGCTCCATGTATCTTGTCAACAGGAATGTCTTGCAGGGAGAGTGTGTGTCCCGCCTCCAGAGAGGAAGACAGGAGTTCCCAGAATCCTCAGGAGAAACCCACACCCACACAGAGGCATGAGGGGCTATCACCTGATGGACTGACTAGACTCCACCCCTTCGCTCAAATTGACAGGAGATTATGTAACCTAGACTCCACCCCTTTGCTCAAGTTGACAGGAGATTATGTAACCACCAGGTAGATAGATATACCAAGAAGGAATATAGCAGTTAATTAGTCTACACTGCAGTACAGAAGGCTCAGTTCAACTCACTTTTGTGGAGCAGTTAATATATTGGTCCTTCAACTCAGAAGGACTGTTGCGTCAAATGTCAAGGAGGCAAACAGCAGGGTCCTCCCTCAGGCAAGGCAGACAGAGTCTGCTCAAAGGCAGCAAACAACAGTGTGTGTCAGCAATAGTCAGTACCTCAGGAGCTTAGCAAAGCAGGCCTGGATGGGGTATCAAACTCAAGGAAAGCAAGGCTACAGGATCCATCTGTCGCAAGCTCAAGTGATGTGCTCACCAGCAGCGTGGCGAGGTAGGTCTTGAAGAAGCCTGAAGCTCTAGCAATGTGGTCCATGGGTTGGCTTGGCCCACAGGTAGTGTAGCACACAGGCTGAGGCAGAGATCTAGCTGATGCAGCAGCACACTGGTCTGATCACCAGAGAGCAAGAGAGACAGGGTTGCGCCTTCCAGAGCCATGCATCTCTTTACCCTCCCATCAAACCGTGACCAGATGGATCCCACATGTTCCTATTGGCCGGATTGGCACAAGAAAGCTAAGTATCACAAATGCATCTGGAACCTTAAAGGCTTGTCTTCAAGCAATTAGCCATTTGAGTGAGATGTCCCTTAAGTCCCACGGAAAAAGCATTGTCGGCCTATGTGGTCCAAGCCTTGTGAATAATAAAAGTCAAATCTGAAGGTAGGAATGAGATCAGAACATAACTTGAGAATATTTGGTTTGCAGAGGGCTATGGACAGTGTAGAACTGCCCGTGAGTTTCTGAGGCTATAATTGCTTATGGGAACAGAAAGCTCAGGCTCTCTCCTTAGTAGCTTCCTGGTGGTTTTGAACTGCTGACCTTGTGGATTGTAGCCCCACTCCTAACCGCTGCACAAGCAGAACTCCTCCGTTGTAATCCAGGATAGGTACCATATATACTTGTGTATAAGTCAAGTTTTCCAGCACATTTTTATGCCACTTTTATAGTAAAATTAGATGCCTTGGCTGATATTCAGATTGGCTTATACTTACATATATATATTGGTAAATCTAAAGGAACAGTAACTGTGTTACTTACTTAATCAATTATTTACCAAAGAGGATGACAGAAGAGTTTGGGGGAAATAGGAAACTAGCATCAATCAATATAAGAGAAGAGAATGTTCTAAGGTTGATTATCGTGAGGATTGCACACTCTTCTTAATACGATTGAACGATTGAGTCGTATCATACATGAGTTATATGCCAATAGAACTGTCTTTTAAAACTCAAAAAAAGAAAAATGCTCCCTCTAGGAAACGCGTACTCTCATCATCCCTATTTGATAGACCAGTCGTTGTTAACCTGTGGGTCGCAACCTTTTTTGGGTTGACTATTTTACAGGCGTCGTCTGATGCATAACAGTAGCAAAATGACAGTTAAGAAGTTATGGTTGGGGGGTCACCACCACAGGAGGAACTGTAAGAAAGGGTTGCAGCATGAGGAAGGTTGAGAACCTCAGTTCTACATAAAGAAACAGATAAATTACAAGACAGAAAAATGTCCAAAGAGACTCAAGCTGTTTCAACTGCAGAGAAGCAGGATTGAGGGAGTCCCCTCCCTCCCACTATTCGCCAAAGGGCTGTACCGGGCTGGATTTATATCTTTGATCAAAATGTCCAGTAATGATAACAGGACACATTTCAATTTTCCTGGTCTCGTGGCGAAAGAGACACCTGCTCATAGAGGAAGTTCATCACTCATTCCATTTTTTCTTTCAGTTTCTGATTTTTCTTCTTCCTCTGTTGCTCTAGGCAAGTGGAAACCAATTGTGTCTTGGACGGCTGCTTATAAGACTTTACAACACTTTAAACTACACAACGAGCTAGGAGGTAGAACAGAAACATGAGACACATTATTAGGCCAATTAACTGGGATGTCTTCTGAAGCCATGACCCTAAGCCTCCGAACCATGAGGCATTTGGTTGTACATCACCCAATACATTCTTGTTCATGACTTTTTGCTTCTTCCATGGGTAGCGTTTTTGTGAGGACACATTCCCAGGGATTGGGCTGCCTGGTACAAGATTGTAAAAGTGGTTTCTGGCTCTGTACACAGCCGTCAAGTTGCTGTTTGAGAGACTGAGGGGGGTGGTGCACTGTTGGTAGTGAGTCATCTGTGCACTGGGGTCACCCTGACTGGTACTAACTGAGTAGGTATAAAATTATGATTTTAAGTATGTTTTTTGTATTATTTGGGATGTAATACATATCTCATCCCATATTTCAATGGCTACCACAGTCAGTTTCCAAGCAATTGTTCTCTACATGGACTCATTGAGAGTGTCTCTACCACTCCCCCATGACCCCCTCCCCCTTATTCAATTTGCTGTCCTTATGGGTTCATCAATCCTGGGCTTCATATACCAAAAAAGCAGGAAAACAAATAACAGAGCTTCAGGAGGGTGACCTCCCTCGACATAACACCTCTGAGATATACTCTATTATCAACAAACAAAAACTGAATGCAACAATACAAAGCAAAAATAGGAAATTTTTTGAAAAGACTTGACATTATTATTATTATTTTCATCACATCATTTCATGTCTAACTCCTGCACTACAAAGGAGGGAGTTGCTTGTTCTGAGACACTCACTAACTGCATTTTCCCCATGACTCTGCTCTGGGGCTCCCTTACCTCTGGGATCAGCCATTTGGCGAAACACTTATAACCCATCAATAGCATGGGTGCTGTATCCTTTTGATGCTTCCCAATTTTCAAAGGTTCGATGTCTATCAAATGTTACTCTCTACATTGAAAAAAAAAAACACCCAACAACTCTGTCTTTCTTTACAAATCTCTTAGATTCCAAGATGGACATTAAGAACTCCAAAAATCTGTCAGACGCATGAATTTTGTTTCCTCTAGTTTTTCAATGAGAGCATAGCTTCTAGGCAAATCTATGATTTCGCTAGGGTTTAAATAAGTCTATGGTAATATATATATATATATATATATATATATATTCTTCTTCTTCTTTCTCTCTCTCTCTCAAATCCCCTCAAGATATCTCAGCATTATTCTGCAAATTGTGTGTTGTGCTTAGTCCGGTCCTGTTGTGAATAAAGGCCTCCTCTTCTGTAGCCAAGGAGGCCGATGCAAGACTCTGCATTCTTTGCCACAGCCTCTTCTCTGGGTGCCAGATGCACACACTGTTCGGTTATTGTGAGCCCGACACTCACCATCCTGGCTCTGTCACTAGGCCTGTCAGATGCAGGCATCATTCTCATTTCCTCGCGGGGCACTCCACGTGCCCAACTCAGCCACCTGGGAGTATGGACGCGTCCCTTTGCCTCCCTGAGCTGCTCCTCTAAGAGGGGGCTGTTCTGTGACTTTTCTCACAGGAGAACTGTCTGGCCCTGCTCAGAACTTCCAGGTTGTAAAATTGCCCCTGCCTGGATCGAAGCCTGATCCTGCCTGGGTCAAAGCCAGACACAACTCCCATTATTCCTTTGTTGAGCTGTCAGGGGAGGCCAGACACCGACGCATCTCTGCTCTTGGGAGAATCAGTTATTGTTCTCCTGTCTTGCCACTGCTCCTGGCCCAGGTCTTGGGATTGCTTTGTTGAGGCCCTCCTGGGCCCAGCTGCAGAGTCTGGGAGAGCATAAGGCCTGGTGCAGGTCCCCCAAGCTCCTTTCTAGAGTCACAGCCTGGCATGAGGTCACCTTTCACTCAAAGGCCCTTCCTAGCACACTCCTATCCCCCATCTATGGACATCACTGTGACGGGGGGGGAGAGGGGAGGGAGGAAGATGGCATGTAAAGAAACCAGGCGTGACAACCACAGAGCACTCTGTTCCCTGAGCTGAGAGTTGAGGCACGGGTTGGCCTGGCACTAAGATGCCTAGAAACTGCAAGCACATTGGAAGTGGGGAAGTCTGTGGAATACAGAATGGGGACAGGGGTGAGTAGGCAAGTCCTCAGACAAGTCTGACTGTGTGCAGGGGGGAACCTTGGGCCCCTGGACAGTTCGGATATGCAGGATATCCTGGCCAGAGTCAGGGAGAGGGCAGAGGGGACTGTGGAGGAGAGTCCTGTGGGTGGGCATGGCCAGCACTCACACTGCTGACCTGCTTCTTGGCCTGGACTTAAAGCTGTGCTGGAACCAAAGCACCCCCAACGTGGCTGGTGCAGGCAAATCTTATTTCTATGCCTGTCCCTCCCTCTAGGGGGCCAACATCATAATGATGAGATGTCCAGCATCACCCAGGCAGAGTGGGACAGCTGCTCGGAGCTGGGTCTGGGTCACATCACCAGCCCTGATGAATCCCACATTCTCCAGGGTCCAGACCCAGACCCCGACCCCAGCATCCATCAGGGAAGTAACTGCTGGCTACAGAGCTGTCTTCCTGCCCCCAGGACACAGGCACGGGGATGAGTATGGACCTGGGGGAGGGCTGGGGGAGGCTGACGCACTTTCCCTCGGAAGAAGGTCTCTGCCCTTGTCTGGCTCTAGAGGTGGGAAGCGGCAAGGCCTTGAATTGCCGGAACAAAGAAGGGTGCCAGGCGCCTCATGGGTTGCGTGTGGTGGAGTGCATGGGGGCCAGAGCTAAAGTGACATGTTATGGGAGTCAAAGGAGGCCAGGGAATGCAGCTAGGCATTGTGTGAACCCCCTTTGACAGTTGCCGTTCAGAGTGGAGAACTGAAAACCAAATCAAAGGCGGGCCTAAAGACACCCCCACCCACCCACCCACATTCCCCGGGGAACTGCTCGGGAGGAAGCCAGGAAGGCAGGGAGAGCTTCTGTGACACTCAAGTGAGCCTGCTGGGGCCACAAACAAACAATACCCTTCACCAGTGCTAACTCACAGACCACCTGTCTCCATCTACTTCTGATCCAAATTCTTCCCTCCTCATGGCCTTTCGTCTGGATTGCCCCCCCATTCCCCAATTCTTTTGCGCCGTTCTCTCTACCTGGATCCTTGTTCCCCCCCTGCAGCTCCAGCTCCTCATTCCAGTTCTATCCAGGTGGTCTCTGCCCGGAGAGGTCCCCTCTGGTCATCTCTCCTGAAGAGTGCATCTCGCAGTCTCTGGTTTTGCATTGCCCAGCTTCACAGTCTCTTTCGTGCTTATTGCTACCTGGTGTACTGGTGATTGGTGTACTTGTTTGTGGTCTGTCCTCACAAGTTGTCTGCCTGCAAGAGGGCAGGGGCATTGTCTTGTTCACCTCTGGAGCCCCAGCACCCGGTGTGAGCCAACTCCCTCTCATCAAGTTCTGACCCAGAGTGACCCTCTTGGACAGAGCAGAGCTCTTCCTGTGGGTCTCTGAGGCTGGAACTCTTTTCGGGAATAGATAGTCTCATCGTCCTCCCCAGGAGTGGCTGGTTCTTTCAGACGGCTCATCATGTGGTTAGCTGCCGAGCACACAACTCAAGCGGCCACCAGGGCTCTGTCCTCAGCACGCACTTACTGAGGGAGCAAGTCTACCAGGCCTCTCAGTCTGCTCTTCCCCTCTCCTTTGCCATGAGGAAGCAGGGATGGCAGCGTACCTTGTCCAGGCTGACCGAGTGCACCTGGTCCAGAGGTGCACTCTGGACCCACTGAGCAAACTCCTACAACACTCCTGAACCTCTGTCTTGCGGGTGGTGACGAGGAGATGGAGGGTGTACGTAGGGAACGTGGCGTACAAGGAGCAGGGCAGCCGGTAGCCTATCCCTCCAGCCCCAACTGCAGGTTCAGTCTGTACAAACAAGCACCTCTTCCCCTGGGGTGGCAGCAGACTTTGGACAGGGGGCAGCTGACTGCTAAGATTCTCCTGCTCAGAGTGGACTAGTTGTGAGGGATTGATGGGACAATGTGCAAGAGGAGAAGCAATCCAGTTCAGTCCCAGTGTGTCGAGAGACTTTGCTAAGGAGGGCTGGAGCAGTGACCATTGTTAGAAATCTATTAGCCTGCTAGCGGCCTCTGGGGCTGCTGTGTGTCCGGAGACAGTGGGGTCAGTTGCCAGGAAGCTGGTGCCCAGTGGGCCTCTCATCAAGTAAACTCCTTTCTGTTTCATGAAGACATAACACACCACCCTGTAGGTCTGCAAGAGGGGCTGGAGGCCAACCTCCCCGATAGCGACTCTAGCTGATACTGCCTCCTGGAGTCAAACCCCCACAGGGCCAGGGGCTCTCAGAGCTGCAGGGGATCAAGAAATATATCTCCCTGCCCAGTTCTCAGCAGGGCGGTGACTGGTGCTCAGCCTCCACCAGTCCCCTGCCTCCCTCCCTTCATATCTTCGAACCCCAGGACTGGTCCCTGGAGAAAGTCACCTGAGTTCACACTAATTAGCCGTGTAAACCTGGATGCCCTCTTAGACTTACTGTGCTTCCATTTCTCTGTGGATCCTTGTGGGGTTCTTTTGAGAATGAAATGCCTTCATGCAAACACAATGCCCTGGGGATGGAACCGAGAACCAAGAGCCCCCTCCGTCTGCCCCATTTTGAAGCATACCCTTCTCTCATGCCTTGTCTCACTGGTCTGCTCCAGCCAACCAGCTGGCCCCTCTCCCCTGAGTGCTGGAGGCTAGCCAGCTACCCTGTGAACAGGAGAGGTGAGCCCTGACCTGGGTGCTTAGCCAGCAGGTTTCCCAGAAGGATAGGTGAGCAAATGACTGAAGACCCGATGGACCCCAGCTAATAAGATGAAAGGGATGTCTTATACCATGGACAGCTCCAGAGGGATGAAATTTGCGCTGGGATTCCAGTTCTCTCAGGAGATGGTGCATGTCAGAGCCTCTGTGTTCTCACCAGCAAGAAGAATATCACACCGTTGTCTTGGTAGCTGACTCACTCTCCCAGCTCCCTTCTTCATTGCTAGCAGCACCTTAGCAGGGGGAGGGCAGTCATGGGCTCAGGTAACTTTTCCAGCATCCTCTGTGCCTAGGGGTGGCCAGGGGACCCCATTAGCTGAAGATACGTCACTGGGTCATCTGGACTCTTTGGGACTAAGTCTGACACTGGGCTTTCTTCCCCCAACTTTCTCTCTTGAACTTGGACAGGTGTCTGAGGCTAGAGCAGGGGCATCAAGTAGTCCATTACGGACAGCGGAGTAGAAAGGTTTAGACAGCTCATTTCCTGAGCACCCTGATGGAAGCCTCTGCTGAGTGGGACGGCTGATGTTTGCAAGCACATAGAGTGTTATGACCCCCCACAGGCAATGGAAGCACCTGGGGGAAGGTATCCAGAGTAGCTTTCAGACTGTCCTGTTGGAGGCCAGGTCCATACTAGGATGGGAATTTGCAGCCTGATTTTATGTAGAGACAAAGGAGAGGCAAGATCTGGAGGTGCGTGGGGAAAGACATGACTCATTCTGAGTGGACATGGGTGTGTGTGTGTGTACGTGTGGGGAGCTTGGAAGGAGGTGAGGAAGGTATGGAAAGAAGTCTTGGCACATGGACAGGGGTGCAGAGGGAGTGTGAGCGTATGTGTGGGAGGGAGGAGGCATTGAGAAATCATGTTGGAAAAGCACGTCAGGGGAGAGCAACCTTGAGGTCAGGCTACAGGTCTGGTTTCATTTTGTAAACCAGCTTCCCCCCCCCAAATTTATAAGATTCATTATAGCATTATAAGATCCACTTATGGAGCTTTTGCTTTGCCATGCTTTTTATGCTGTTTTCTACTCCATGTATCTCCTTGTATTAATCCCATGAAGAACCTGTACATGGAGCAAGAGGCAGTGTTCAAACAGAACAAGGGAATATTGCATGGTTTAAAATTAGGGAAGGTATGCACCAGGGTATCCTCTCATCATGTTTACTCAGTTCTGTATGCTGAACAAATAGAGAAGCTGAGCTACATGAAGGATAATTCACCATCAGGGCTATACGAAAGCTTATTAACAACCTGTGAAATGCAGGGGACACAACCTTACTTGCTGAAAATGAGCACTGTAAACACTTGCCAATGAATAACAAAGATTTCAGCCTTCAAGATGGATTGCAACTTAGTATCAAAGAAGCCCAGATCTTCACAAGTGGATTAAGAGGTAAGCATCATGATAAATGGAGAAGAAACTGAAGGAAAATGGAAAAGGATTCTATTTTGCTTGAGTCCACAATCAATGTTCATGGAAGCAGTAGTCGAGTGATCACAGTGACCCATTACATTGGGTAAATCTGCTGCACAAGACCTCTTTAGGGTATAGAAAAGCCAGGATATCACATTGAGGACTAAGATGCATCCAAGCTGATCCATAATATTTCTTTTAATAATCATTTTATTGGGGGCTCATATAATGTTTATCACCACCCATACATGCATATATTGTGTCAATAACCTTTGTATACCTGCTGCCATCATCATTCGCCAAACATTTGTTTCCTACTTGAGCCCTTGAGATCCATGGTATTTTTAATCACCTCATATGCATGTGAAAGTTGGACACTGATTAAAGACCACTGAAGAAGACTCAATACATTTGAATTGTTGTGCTGAAAATAGTCCAGACCGTGTAAGGGACAGACAAATCTCTCTTTGGAGAAATACAACCAGAATGCTCCTAAGAAGGGGGGCTTTAAGCACATGTACTTTGAGCATGTTGTCAGCAGAGACCAGTCCCTGGAGAAGGACCTCAACCTTGGGAACGTAGAGGGGCAGTGAGAAAGAGGAAGAGCCTGGACCAGAGGGACTGGCAGCAATGATGGGCTTAAGTGTAAAAACAATGGTGAAGGTGTCCCAGGACCACCCTGCAGTGCTCTGTTGTACACAGGGTCACTGAGGAGTCTGAACGGACTCAGTGACTCCGAAAAACAACACAAACCCTGAAGGAGTGTCCCTGTGGATAAGGAGGAACCAAGGGACATCCAGCACCATCCCTGAAAGAAAAGTGTGGAAAGAAACAGAGTGAACACCTGAGACAGGACGAGCTCCTCTAAATGTCAAGGTTCTGGGACCCATGAAAGGGGGAGGATGTGTGAGAGAGGTGTGGATGACAATTTTGAGCAAACTGAGACTCTTATCGATGCAACAATTAGGATTGTAAGAGAATGAAAAAGGGACTATCCATCCTCATGACTTGATATGACACTATTTAATCTGGATCTCTGCATGGCCACTGGTTACTACAAGACTCTGAGACCCCAAGAAGCCACCGTGGGGCTTGGAGCAAGAGTGGAACCTAACTTGTGAATGAACAGGCACATACAGTGTTTTGATCCCCCACAGCCATGGAAGCACCTGGGGGTAGGCACCCAGAGTAGCTTTCAGACTGCCCTGCTGGTACCATTGAGGGACACAAGACCTGGCTGACTGAGGGTAAATGAAGACATCGGGCCTTTCTTGAAAGGGGAAAGGATGCTGTGAAGGAGCAACGGATAGTAACTGGGGGAGACTTCAATGCCATTTTCCTGGCTGTCTCCCCAGGTCTTTTTAAGAGCAGATCGCTGTTGTGCTAGTTGAAGACAGACTGGCTTTTGGGATCTGTTTCTGCCTTGTTCTCCTTCCCATCAGTCAGAATTATTCAGAGATTGGGAGCAGTTGGGCTTAGCCCATGAACTTACATAATGTCCATGGAAATTCAGCTAGGTCGTTAGATAGTTTTGAGTGGGGCGGATGGGTGGGAGGGAGCGCAATACTGGGAAAAGCAATTGAACAACAATCTTGAAGCTAATTCAGCACCAAGTGAGGAGCTTAAGGCAGGGGAAAAAAGACTATAGAAGGGAAATTCACCAGGCAGAATTCTTTCCTGAGCTGTCCATTTGAATCTGTGTCAAGTGTCCTAAAATTCTCCTATGTTTCTGAACC
Source organism: Nesogale talazaci (assembly GCA_004026705.1). Classification (NCBI taxonomy): domain Eukaryota; kingdom Metazoa; phylum Chordata; class Mammalia; order Afrosoricida; family Tenrecidae; genus Nesogale; species Nesogale talazaci. The sequence continues at coordinate 57,138 of PVJH01005614.1, forward strand.
CCTGTCTCCTTACTTTCAATAAAAAGCATCCTATGCTTTACCACATGCTCTGTCTCTGGCCAAATTTTTTCTCTAAAGACTAAGAACCAAGGATTAGAAGGCGGCCCAGATCCAGCTCTATCTGCCAGCACCAATACCTCTTTCAGGTCTACCCAATAGGGAGGAGGCAGAGGTGGTATGAGGATGAAGGTAGACAAAAGATGCTGTGATGGTTAGATTTTATGCTAGCTTAATGGTGCCTGTATGGAAGTAGGAGTGACGTCTAACCTGTCAGTGCAGTGATGCCTCCATGGGAGTGTGGCCTATTTATAAGAAAGACAGTGAGAACTGCTCCTCGCTCAGTCTCTTTGCTGGAACTTTCTATCTGTCTCCAGAGGCAGCCCCACGTGAGCCCTTGTGCCTGCAAACCAACTGGGAGCTGTCAGCACCCGGTCATGTTCCCACTGGCCTTGGATCCACAGGACTCCTCACCCATCAGCCTGCCATCTCCCTGCTTCCCAATTCACCTCTCTGATTGTTGGCCTGCAACTATGTGAGTCTAAAGAGAACTCCAGCTGGCAGGAGCCCCATGGCCTTGGGTTGGACTGGGAAGAGACACTTTCTTGATATAAAATTCTTCCTGATGCACGGGTGAGTACCACAGGGTTCTTGTCTCTAGACAACCCAGCCTACATGATGCTTTCCTCTCTCAAGAGGGTGAGTGGAAGGATGGCAGCCCAGTGAATGTCAGAATTCACAGAGAAAAGCTGCAGAGTTTGAGAGAACCGATGCAATCCCCCAAGGAGATGGGTTGACCCATGGGGTGCAATAATGGCCACCAGCACAAGACATGCAAGGATAACACCGGACTGGGCAGCATTTTGTTCTCCTGTGCTTAGTGTTCATCTGAGTTGGAACCTATTCTCTGGCACCAAATCCAGGACTGGTCATGAAGTCTTTGTGTGGGCTCACTAAAAAACATGTCACTGCCTTAGTGAGAAAGCAACATGATCTGTTACAAGGAAGTGGTAATCATCAAAATAAATACAAGGACAATAAAACAATGCAGCTCCTCAGATATCAACTCTAGTATCTATCACTCTTCATTTATGGCACTTTTATGTGCTGTAAGAGAAACTTTCTTTAATGTGAAATTTTCAAGGCAACAGTTAATATCACTCAAGGTTCTGGCAGATAATCAAGACTAAAACAAGACTCTCAGTTATCATTCTTATGGACATTTATTTTGGGCTGAGTTATGACTAATGCACATGAAGCTGCAATCAGATTAGGGTTAGGGTTAGGGCTAGGGTTAAGATGAAAAAGAAAGAAACTGCAATCAGAGATAGAATTGTTATGAATAAATTGTGCCCCCTCCCACAGTTACATTGCTGTGCTAACCTGTACTTGTAAATATGACCTTTTTTCTTTCATAAGCCCACACTGGAACAGGAATGGTGCTAAGCTTAATTATGGTACACTCATGTATAAGCTGAGTTTTTCTTTTCCCAGTACATTTTTAATGCAGTTTTTGTGGTAAAAATTGGGTGTCTTGACTGATATTCGGGTCAGCTTGTACTCGAATATATATGGTACTTCTATCTGCCTCTTTAGCTCGGTAGACAATGTGTCAGTGCCACAATGTGAAGGTCCCAAATCTCATGACATCTGGGTGGTATTTTATAAAAAGTAGAAAATGCACAGACACACAACATATGGATCTTAAAGCCCAAGAGCCCCAAGGATCCTGGACACCCCCTAAAAGCTAGAGTAGACCAACAAAGGCCTCCTACTAGACACCCACCCTGAAGTCAGACTTCCAACCACCCAACTATAGGAAAATAAATTGTTGCTCTTTAAAGCAACTTGCGGGGGTTTGTTAGCATAGCCTTAGAAAATTAAGACAAAGTATTGTAATAAATAGATAAAATTACCATGATATAATTTCTTTAAGGAGTCCTAGTGATGATATGAAGTACGCATTAGACTGCTTAATTGGCCTCTGTAAAGATCGACAGAGTAGAAAACTCTAGAGTGTTTCTGCTTCATACGATGGGTTTGCACGCAGTTAGAATAAACTCCAACCTGGCCGACTTGGCTCAAAAATGTATTCTGTAGAATGATTCCCCCTGAGTTAATCTGAGTAGACTAGAGAAACAAAATTCATAAACATGCATATGTATTTAGGGGAGAGGTTTATGTACAAGAGCAATTGAACATTCAGAAAAGCATTCCAACTCAGTTCAGTCCAAGGTCATAAGTCTGATATTAGCCCATATGTCTGATACCAATTTATAAATCCTCTTTGTGTGTCTCACAAAACACCTACAATGATACCAAATGCAGAATGACCAAAAGTCAGTGGGTAGAAAGACTTTGGATCCAATGGTGGTGTAAGCATATCAGTGCTGGCAGGAGTCTCCACATAGCTTCTCTAGGTCCAGGTTTCTGGCCACATCAGGGTAGGTCCATGTGGCTTCTCCTCAGGGATGTTTTGCAGGGAGCCAGCCTTGTTAGTCGAGTGTCTCCAAGGGAGTGAGAGAATCTCTCCTGCTTCCAAGAAGGAGGTACCAGATTTCCCAGAATTCTCAAAGGAGAAGGCCACGCCCACACAGAGGTCTCATGGGCTATCTCCAGAGTGACAGGCTAGACTCCACCCCTACACTCTTCATTCTCAAATTGACGCCAGAGTGGATGACTGCCACACCTTCCTAAATAAAAAATTATTGACAATTTAAAAGTGTTCTATAAGTGAATGCAAGGAAGATGAGTAAGCAAAAGTAAATCGTGTTCCTATAAGTATAATGAGTTCATTAACTTGTTACCCTGGACAGAAAGATGGGCCACCATCACTCATGCTGGAGAACCTGGCGCTCCTCGGCTGAGGGTGCTCTTTTTTTTGACAGTTGGATTTGAAAGTATAACTTCTTCAGAGGTGACTCTAGTAGTCAAGGGTTTCCCTGACGTAGGATGTGCTCTTCATACCCCCACTGATTAGGGGAGCAGAAGACAAAAGCCCAGTTATTACAGTTCAAATGGAAACCCTGATAACTTCAGGGAAAACTTCCACCCCAGGGCATGCCATGGGATTTGCTAAGGCAATCCAGACCTGTATCAGAACTTGGCTTCCCCAGCCTTGCTTCTTCCCTGCCCACAGCATTGATCCCAAGAGGACTTCCTGCTAAACTCTGCCCTGAGAGTTGCTTTGGGGAGTCTTGGTCTAGGAAAATAATGCTATAAAGAAATCCTCCATTCATAAAAGCAACAGAAGGGCAACGAATAATGTTTACCTTATCTTCACAAGGAAAATTAAAAGCCTGGGAGAGAAGTCTGGTGGAAGGTCATGAAAATGCTGAAGTCTCTCTTAGCTTGCACTAAATCCAGGGGAATCATGAAGAGACTTAGGAATTTAAAAGAGAAATCATGATCTTACTTGCACAGAAGAAGGAGACTGTAAGGAATCTCCAAATTACAGAGAGAAGAGGGAATTCTATTGAAGAAGAAACTGCTGCCAGGGTAAGGTGTGGGGGTTTTGTTAGAGTAAATAAGAATGCATCTTAGGAGGAATCAGCAAACGTGAGGGAGACCAAACACTGTCCACAACAGCTGAGGAAGACTTACTTGGCTAATTGCAGGCATTTAAAAAGTCTTCAAATGCAAAAAAGAACTTAATGAAAAGCTAACACTATCCTGAAGGTATTACTTTTGCATCCACAAAATATATACAGTCAGTTGTAAAAAAGCGAGTAGAGATTATGGAAATGAAAAATATACGTTATGTAAAAGATCAATCAATAGTTGGAGCACACAGTAGAACATTGCCGTTTAAAGGAATAAAAAAGATGGAAAGTGACATTGAGTGTACCATCAATATTGTAACAATATCTGGTAGGAGGTTCAGAATGGAAGAAACTAGGGAATGGATTTTTTTATAATCAGATGTACAGAAGCACAACTTACATTAAAAAAAATTCTTCTTAGGTATATAATTCCACGAATTTCAACATATAAGCCCAGTTGTACAACCACTACCAGAATCAAAGTGTGGCGGTTGCGTACTTGGGTGTTAATTTCGTCATTGGGAGTGTAGGGGTGGAGTCTGGCCTGTCAATCTGGAGATAGCCAATGAGACCTCTGTGTGGGCATGGCTTTCTCTGAGAATTCTGGGAAATCTCACAGTATTTCCCCTGTGGAGGTGAGAGACTATAGATTCAGTTCTTTGGAGATGCTGTACTAGACAAGATGGCAGCATAGACCCTGAGTCCTAGGAACTGGAGGAGCCGGAGGAGAATCACATGGGCTTACCCTGATGGAATCAGACCTCTGAAGCCAGAAAAGCTACAGAGACCCCTGCAAGTGCTGAGATGCTTCTACCACTAATGGATACTGATGGACCCTGAGCCTTAGAAATGAGGAGCCATGGAGAGACCCCTGCCAGCGCCGGGATGCTTCTACTGCTGCTGGATACACAAGACCCTGAACCCACTGATCTGTGGTTGTCCTGGTGTCATTGCACATACTTCATGAGTCAGAAGGAGACTTTATAGACTGGTATCAGACATATGGGTTAATATCAGACTTATGACCTTGGACAGGACTAGGTTGGGATGCTTTGTCAATGTTCCGTTCCTCTTGTATATAAACCTCTTCCTTATATGCATATACATATTAGTGAATTTGTTTCTCTAGTCTACCTGGACTAACACACAAGGCCTCAAATATTTTTTATTACAAAAAAAATTTTCCCCTCATATACTGTGGTCCCAAAGCACAGTATGGTGGAGAGGAATAAAAAATTCTGTAGAGCTATCCCAGCTGGTAAGATTTTCATTTGAGAGAATGCCACATACCGAGATCAAAGGTGCAGTCAACAAGCTTCTCCCACCCCACTATCCCTGAATCATTGATGTTCTTCCTAGGTGTAGTCTCCTTTGTTCCAGTAATTTTAGCAGGGCACTATTGTTCCTTTTGCCTTGTAAATTTTAGTTTTAAAAATACATATAATTTTGTTTATCATACAGTTAAGGACATACATGGCAAAACATACCCTAATTATTCAGTTCTGACGTTGATTACATTCAAGTTGTGTAAAGGTTTTCTTTTCTTTTTAAAATTTTTAATTGTGCATTGGGTGTTTACAGAGCAGATCAGTATTCCATTAACAGTTCATACACAATGACATTTCATGTCATTGGCTGTAATCCCAGCATGTAGCACAACTTAGCCCAGCCCTTCCCTATTTCCTGTTTCAATCCCTTCTTCTGAGCTTTGTCCTTGGGTAAAGGCTACCCTCTTGATTTCCAACTGTTTATTATTCTAAGATATGCACAATGCGCTACTGTTATAATTCCCCTTATAAAGCTGTCTATTTGGCTGAAAATTGAGCCACGGGAGTGAGCTTATTCCCAGACCTGAACTGTGACTGAGGACCATCGTCTTGGAGACTTCACCAGTCTATCAAATGACCTAACTTTTATCATTTTGAGTTTTGTTCCACTTTCTTCTCTCAGACTATTTGAGACTTTCATGTGATCCCTTTCAGAGCAATTGGGAGTGGTAACATCTAGTTATTCTTGTCTCAGGGTCTTGGAGACTGGTGTTTCCAGCTTCTATCAGTTCACTGGACAATTTTTTTGTTGTATGTCTCCATTGTCTCTCTTCTTACCTCGGATAGGGACCGTAACTCTTTATGGGAGTAGAAAGTGTTTCTTCCATAGAATTACTGGTGGTCTTGAGTTGCTGACCTTGTGGTTAGCAGCTCAACATGTAACCAGTATACTAATTCTATTGATAGTGTCATTAACGTAGCCAATGGTATAGAATTCAAATCATTTTTGAGAAAAGGAAACTATGTATGTATAGGCTTGCTATGAACTAAATACATGAATTGTTAACTTATATAGATTAAACTCTGAAGTGAGTAGACACTCTTTACACCAACAATGGGGGTTGATGATTGAGCAACTATTCACTCATAAAGGAAGAACTATGTCTACCAATTAAGAAAGAAGGACATTAATGTGCATTCACTTACAGGACACATTTTATTATTGGTCATCTTGGGCATGATGAAACCAGAGATTGAAACCAAAGTCCATGACCAATTTTATACTTTAAGGATAGCACTGATATGCTTCTTCTCACACTAGGGAGTTTCAGCCTTAAGTCCAAGGGCTACAGTTGAGTTTGATATCAAGCTCAATTTACAAGTGGAGTTTCCATATCAAGTATTCTGGTGTGACCTATGAAGGATGTTGTGCACCTCTTAAGATCAAGTCCAAAGTTTCAATAGTTTATAGCACACAGCCTAAGTCACCAAGAGGTACATAGAAACTAGGTCAAAATGTCCAATTAGGAGTATAATACCAACCATACTCTCCCCTCGGATTCTGTTTAAGTACTGTTAAGATTTTTTTTCCCCAATGGAAGGTTTCTTCTCCAAATGTTCCTATCAAAAGAAATGCAATCACTTTCTCTAAGACATACATACTCCCCCCCCACCTTGACTTGAATTTCCTATAAGGTTCACTTATCACCCTGATATGAATGTCTGTTGATTTTGTATGACAGCAACTGAATGATCTTTCTTTCCAGACATCTTGAAATGGTGATCTCAGCTGCAGTGATGTCTCTTCTATTGAAGTATTTTTAAGATGTACATATAGAGGGGATGGTATATGTTTCATGGACACTAGGTGTGTTCTTTACCTTGTTGCTTAGGAAGCTAGATTAGAAGATTATATGACCTGAGAGAAGAAACCTGCCTTCATCTTGACATTTATCCTTATAGTAGGAGACTCAAAACATTTGTCTTTTTGTGATTGGCTAACGTCACTCAGCCTAATGATTTCCAGGTCCCTGTGTGTCATGAGGTGTTTCATAGTTTCACCATTGTTTTTAAAGAATGCATAGTATTTCATTGTAAGTACCATCGTTTCTTTTGTCATTCTTCTACAGATGGACATATGGGCTACTTCTAATTCTTGCTATTGTGAACTGCGCTGTAGCAAACATAGGAAGGTATATGTCTGTCCATGTTCTGTCACATCTATTTGGGGCATATGTATGCCAAGCAAAAGTATTGCTGGGTCATTGGTGTTTCTATTAACAGTTGGTTTAGGTAGTGAGTCATATCAACTTCCACAATGGATGTACATGTTTACAAGACCACTAGCAGTGCAGAAGATTTCCCATTTCCCCACACCCTCTCAAGCATTTGTTGCTCTCACTTTTTAAAAACATTGGCCTTTCATTGTAGGTGTAAGATGGTATCTTGGTGTTCTGAATTGCATCTCCCTGATGGCTAGTGAGCGCGAACAATTTCTCACCTTTGTTAGTCAATCGAGTATCCTCCTTTGTGAATTATCTACTCATGTTCTTTGTTCACCTTTTACCTGGGTTACTTGATTTTTTTTTTCCTTGTCAAAGTGTTACAGAATGCTGTAGATTTTAGTAATTACTCCCTTGTCCCTTTTTTCATTGCTAAAGGTTTTTTTTTTTTCCCCAGTCCATGGGCTTTCATTTTACTCTCTTCATGTTCATAAGTATTTTATTTTAGCAGATCCCAGTCACCTATTTTGTCTTCCCCTGAGTGTGGTTCCTTTATCAAACTTTGTAGTCCATGTACACCCTGTAATAGGGTCTTACGCGTGTCTTGACTTTCTCATTGATTCTCCTGCTATCCTGAGCTTTCTGTTTAGGACTCTAATTCACCTTGAGAAGCTGATATCAAAGAGTTCAAGAAGAAAGGTAATGTTTTGGAAGTGATGATGCCAACATTTGTTCAGGTTTGCTTGATAAAATTGATGTATGGATTGTTGTAATATCTGTAAGAGCCCCCAATAAAACGATTTAAAAATTATTGAAAAGATTCTACCACCACATGGATTTAATACCCTTGACCAGAAGCAGATGACCAGAGATGTCTGGGTTTATATAAGGACCCTCAATTTTATTCTGTTGTTTTATGTGTGTCAGTTGTTACATCACGACCATCACCCCTTAGCCCCCACTGTTGTATATGTTGTGTGCTTGTTTTTTATTTTTTAACTTTTTACCATGAATGGGGTGAAGATTTACAGAATGGATCATAAGCTTTAGTAGCAGGTTGTTTTGAAAACTATAGCTGTATATTATGTTCAAAATCAGAAAGTATGAGATCTTTTTTGTTCTTCTCTTTCAATATTGCTTTAGTTATTTGAGGCCTCTTTAGAGCAACTAGATTAAAAAAACTTTTAAAAAGACAAAATCTATGACTGAGAAGCTCTAAAGCTAAAAAAGTATATTGATATTGAAATTTATTAAAAATACTGGCTGTAGGGCTGAGCTCTGGTGGCATAGTGGTTGTGTGCAGGACTGCGGCACACAGGCTTGGCGGTTCAAATTCAGCAGCAGCAGCTCTCCAGGAGCAAGGCTGGTTAGCTCCCATGACCACCAGAGGGCAGTGATGCCCCCCCACACACACACACACAAAATACTGACTCTGGATAAGAACAAACCACCGTAAAACAATCTCATTAGACTAAGGACAAAGAATCAACTTAACTAGTTACCAGCACAAAATATAGGCTATAAAGAATGACATTTAAATGGAAAATCAGCAAAAGTGGAGATAAGAAGATGATGAAGTTATAGCATCATATTGGTGATGACAGTAACTCTAGGCCTAGAATTCTATACCTAGCCACTTTGTCAATAAATTGATATTGAAGGTTGATAATGAAGTGAAAATATTTTAGGGTATAAAAATATTCAAAAACTAAGTTTAATATTCTCACAGACTCTCAATGAAAAAAAATTAAAGAGGCACTCTAATAGTTAAAAAAAAAATCCAGGATTAAGTTGTGAAAGACAGGAAACAATGGTGAGCTGAGACAGCTATTAAAGGTATTAAGTTTAGATAAGTATTGATTAAAAATCATCTTGGGATGTATGAGAAAAGCAGAGAGGGGTAAAATGATGCCAAGAAGCTTGTCTCCACTGAAGAGGAAGAATGATATTGATTTGCTCAATTAAAGAGGAGTAAATGGGAATGTATTAAGCATATAAATTAAGGGATAAATACGGATGGGTAAAGATGAACAACAACAGCAACAAGAGTATATTGTAGAAGTGAAAGCAATGTGGTTCAGTAGAAGTCTGCCTTCCATGCAGCAGACCCGTTTGATCCCCAGCCTCATGGCACAGCCGTCGGTGGTGGCTTGTGTATTGCTGTGATGTCGAGCAGTTTTAAGCAGTGATTGCAGACAACCTCAGACCAGAAAGAAAACCCTATCGATCTACTTCCCCAAATTACCCGATGAAACCTCTATGGCTCATAATGGCCCGGTACTGTTGTGCATGGGGTCAATAGGAGCTAGAAGGCTGACTCAACAGCAGTCAATTGCAACAAACAATAGCAGGATTCGTATAGGACAAAATAGAACTCAAGGCAAAAACAGCTCTAGAGTGAAAAGGTCTCAGTTAAAATAAAAGAAGGAAATGCTTGACGGATAACTAGAAGTCCCATGAAGGAAATGAGATCACTATTTTACAGAACTAGTGGCATGGCGCCAACGGTTATGTATGGCCGCTAACGCTTTTAGCAAGGATTTGCATGGTGGAAACACTAGAACCTGAGCTCACTCTCTTGTTGACCTCAGTACCCTGCCCTTGCTTTCTAAAGCCCCAAATAAGAATGGAGAGAGAGAGAGAGAGAGAGAGAGAGAGAGAGAGAGAGAGAGAGAGAGAGAGAGAGAGACTGAGGTCATGCAGTCCATTGATGCCAGCCTCTGAGACACAGAGCAGAACAGAAAGGGTGGATTGGAGATGCAAACAGGAAGTCATTTCTGACACATGCTAACGCAATAAATAGTCACCGAGAAAATAGAATCAGCATGTTGTTGTTATTTGCCATCAAGTGGGTTCCTACTCATAATGACTCTGTGTGTACCAAAATGAAATCCTGTGTCATCTTCCGGAATTGTCGTTTGAGCTCATTTTTGCAGCCATTAATTCAATCCATCTAGTTCAAGGTTTCCTTTTTCTTCCTATCCTTCTACTTTATCAAGTGTGATGTCCTTTCCCAGGAACTACCTATCTAAAGTCTTTGAAACAAAAGTGTGTGTCTTCTCACCAAGATAGAGTTGTTTGTTCTGCGGGCAAACCATGGTAATTTTAATTTTCTTCACCAATTTTATAATTAAAATATATCCGTTCCTCTCTCATCTTTCTTATTCATTGCCCACTTTTCATATGCTTATGAGGTAACACTTTGAAGCTCTTTTCTGTACTACTGTTGCTCAATGCAAAATGTGCCTTGATTTCTTGACTGCTTCTTCCATAAGCATTGATTGTAGATTCAAGTAAAATGAAATATCTGACAAGTTTTCTCTTGTCTTCATTTATAATGATGCTGCATGTTGGTGAGTTTTAAGAATATTTGTTTTCTTTATTCAGGTGTAATCCATACTGAAGGCTGACGCCTTTGATTTTCATCACTCAGTGCTTAAAGTTCTCATCACTTTCAGAAAGCAGCATGGTATCATCTGCATATCATCGATTGTTAATGATTCACTATTCACTCATGATGCTATGTTGTTCTTCAGGTAGTCTAGCTTCTCAGATCATTTGCATAGCATACAAATGGAATAAGTATGATGAAAAGATATAAATCTGACATATCTTTCAGTTTTTCCTTGCTATGTTTAAAAGATTGCCTTGTAGTCTATGCACAGTTTCCATAGTAGCAAAATTAAGTATGCTAGAAGTTCCACTCCTCTTCAGGTTATTCATAATTTGTTATTATCTATATGTTTTTGCGTAGTCAATAAAACTCAGGTAAATGTCTTTCTGGCATTCTCTGCTTTCACCTAAGGTACATCTGACATCACAAATGATATCTCTCATTTCCCATCTTCTGAATCTGGCTTGAATGTCTGGAAGCTCTCTGTTGATATATTTCTGCAACTCTTTTTGAATTATCTTTAGCAAAATTTTACTTGCATGTGAGGTTAATGATATTGTTGGATAGTTCTACATTATGTTGGGTCACTTTTCTTTGGAATGGCTACAACTAAGGATCTCTTTAATTCTGTTGGTCAGATAGTTGTCTTCCACATTTCTTGCCATAGGCTTCTACTGCTGCATAAGTTTGTTAAAACATTTTAATTGGTAATCTGTCAGTTGTTTTCTTGAGGGGTGGGCATCACTGCCCCCTGGTGGTGGGAGTAGGAGGCCCAGCCTTGCTCCTGGAGAGCTGCTGCTGGATTTGAACTGCCAACCCAGTGGGCCACAGTTCCGCGCACAACCACCACGCCACCGGGGCTCAGCCCAATTTGTCAGTTCTTATAGGCTTATTTTCACTAATATCTTCAGTACAGCATGGACTTCTTCCTTCAATATCAACAATTTTTTTTATCATTTGCTATCTTCTGAAATGGCTGAATGTTGTCCAATTCTTTTTTGCTGCAGTGACTGTGTATTCTTTCCATCTCCTTTTGGTGTTTCCTGTGTTGTTCAGTATTTTTCCCTGGCACAGAACCAAACCAAAACAAAACCTATATCCATTGACTAGATTCTGACTGGCAGTGAGCTTAGAGGACAGAGGAGAATTTCCCTGTGTATTTCTGAGGCTGTAAATCTTTAAGGGAACAGAAAACATCATCTTTCTCTTGTGGATTAAAATTGCCGATCTTGAGATTTGTAGGCTAATTTGTAGACTAATGCCACTAGAGTTCCTTTACTTACAGAATCCTTCAATAGAGCAATGTTAAGCCTGATTTTTTCTTCAGTTCTTTCAGCTTAATAAATGTCAGGTGTGCTCTTCACTTTGTTTTCAATCTTCAATTCTTTACACATTTCATTACAATATTTTACTTTTTATCTCTAGCCATATTTTGAACTCTTCTGTTTAACTGTTTTACTTTATAGTTTCCTTCTTCTCTTTCTATTCTATTTTTAAGAGCAGGTTTCAGAGTTTATTTATTTTGGTCTTCTTTCTTTACTGCTTTCAAAACGGCCTTTTTCTCTTCATGAATGAATGTCTTTGATGTTATTCCACAACTTATCTAATCTTGAGTTATTAGCATTCAGTCCATCAAGTCCATTCTTGAGGTATTTTCTAAATTCTGATGAGATATATTCAAGGGGACACTTTAGCTCTTGTTGACTTGTTTTAATTTTCTCCAACTTTAATGTGAATTTGTATATGAGCCATTTATGGTCTGTTCCATAGGGGGCTCAATTTAGTTTCAGTGTGTTCCATGCATCAAGGTCTACATATATAATCCCTGTTAATATTGAAACCCCTGGTTGCTTCTATCACCAAGACCATATTTTGCCACAGCAATGTTCTTTGTTTCCAGCTATTGCATCCCACACACCAGTCATTAGGGATGCATCTTGACTGTGTATTTGAGAAATTTCAGACTGCAATAAGTTCATAAAATTTTTCAATTTCATGTTTGGCACAATAGAGTCCTACTCATTAATGAAGAAATAGTAGTTTTCCACAAGCATCTTACAACATGCATGAACATGGTAAACATTATGCTAAGTGAAATAAGTCAATCACACACAGAGAAATGATATGTTCTCACCTTTTCTAAAATTTATTTTAATTTTTAATATAGATTTTATTGGGGGCTCTTACAACATTCAATACATCGTTCGTATTAAGCATATTTGTACACATGTTGCCACATTCATCTACATTATCTACTTGAACCCCTCCAGCATAAGCTCCTCTTCCCCTTTCTTCTAGTTCCTTATTTTTTTTAGTCCAACTCCCCATATTTCCCCTTCCCCCTCCTCCTCCCCCATGAACTTCCAATAATTTACAAATTGTTATTACCTCTTCATATCTTACACTGTCTAATGTGTCACTTCACTCACCACTGCCTCCCCTGCCCCATTGTGCACACCCCAGAGAGGAGGTCACATGTAGATCTGAGAAATTTGTTCCCCCTTTCTACTCCACCATCCCTCCACCCTCCCAGTGTCACCACTCCCCACTAGTCTCAAGGGATTATCTATCCTAAATTTCCATGTTTTCAACTCCAATGTGCATCTCCTGGTCTAGCCAAATCTGTCTGGCAGAATTAGGATAATGATAGTTTGTGGGAGAAAGCGTTTGAGAACATTTCATTGCTACTACACTGAACCTAGACTGGCTCATCTCCTCGCTACAACCCCTCTGTAAGAGGATGTCTCTTCACTTATTGATGGGCTTTGGGTCCCCAATCTATATTTTTTAGATCTTTGATGCTTGATACCAGATCCCTTTGACACCTCATGGTCATACAGGCTGTTGTGCTTCTTTTATGTGGGCTTGCTTCTTAGCTAGATGGCCACTTATTCATCTTCAAGTCTTTAAGACCACAGAAATACATCTTCTGATAGCTGGGCACCATCAGCTTTCTTCACCACATTTGCTTATGCACATATTTGTCATCAGCGATCATATCAGGAAAGTGAGCATATAATGTTATGACTATTAGTTCTTGAAACTGATAATTGATCCCTTCAGTATCTCTTGGTCCTATAAGCTGTGTGCTTCTTTCATATGGGCTTTGTTGCTTCTGAGCTGGATGGCCGCTAATTTACTGTCAAGTCTTTAAGACCCTAGATGCTTCATGTTTTGATAGCCGGGCACCATCAGCTTTCTTCACCACATTTGTTTATGCACAGATTTGTTTTCTGTGATCGTGTCAGGGAGCTGTGCATCATGGAATGCCAATTTAATAGGAAAAAATGTTCTTGCATTGAGGAAGTAACTAATGGAGGTCCAATGCCCATTGCTGTCCTAATTCAAAGCCAATAAGTATATGCATATTGATCTATTTCCCCTTCATCACATGAATATATGTCCCTTTGTATATGCCTGTATTTAACCTTTTAAATGCCCCTTACTCCCCAGTTCTTTTCTCTATTTCCCTATACCTCCTCCTGTCTCACCGTCACACTTAACCTCCATTTGGGTTTCAATATTGTCTCTCTATTACATTAGTCTTAATCAATCCCTATCAGACCTTCCACACCCACCCCACCACTGATGGTGAACCACATGCTACTCCCCCCATGCCTGGATCAGCCAACAGCACCCCCCTACATCCACCCTGGTACCATCAGTCTTGTTGTCCCCATCCCTAGACCACCCATCCAGCCCACCCCATCTAGATAGACCTGTAGAGAAAATAACATGCTCAAAAAAAGGGCATCCTATAATGAAGCACCCAAAGAAAATAAAACAATGAAAACATCAACATAAAAACAATATCCAACATGTAGATGTGCATGCAAAAATAAAAAAATAATAACACTATAAAAACCTACAAATAGTGTAAGGTCTGTTCATTGACCTTCAAGAGTGTCTCCTGGTTGAATGGGAAGAGGTGTCACACTCTGGTCACAAAGTATATCTTTGGTGCTCGATCTGGAGCTCCATGTTATGTCGCACACCCTTAGTTTTTTGGTGTGGTTGGGTCAGACAGTATAATCCTGACCCTGTTTATCCATTGTTGACCTCAAAATGTCTTGGGTCAGGAAGGGTAGCTGTATTTCATATTGGGGCCAGCCACATGGTCAGCTCTTTGTATCAGCATATCTGAGTGGGAATATCATCCTGAAGGCTCGGTTGACCATGATGTACTTCAGTCTATCTTCCTTCCCCTTCATTTATTCTCGTGTACTCTGTCAGGTATCTCTCTCTCCCCAAGCTGCAGCTTCAGTGCTGACCTCCAAGGCAAGGAGAGGCAGGTGCCCCGGTAGTTGGAATTGGGGTTGTGCTCTTAGAGCTCTCCACTGGTTCTCGGCTCCATTGCTTCATGCTACATTCACTTTCGGGAACACCTTATTTAAGTTTGATTCCCACTTTTCTGTGGAGATATAAAAAATACACTCCCCTTGGGTGGGTTAGTACCCCATTCCCTCTCTACTAAATAGCATCTCACCTCCCACATCCCAGCATCCCACCCTAGTTGGCTACTATATGTAGCCCTGGATTTGGTTTGGTCCCAGCTGTACTACCTGGGCCTTCTCCCAGGATTTTCTGTATACTGTAGATTTTTCCCAATGCCATTTTTGCATTTTTAAAAAATTATTATTACGCTTACTTCAGCGGACTCATATTGTACATGTCCTTTTGCACCTGGCTAACTTCGCTTGGCATAATTTCCTCCAGTTATTCCCATGTGCAGATGTGCTTTACGTGTTCATCACTACTTTTCAGTGATGCATAGTACTCCATTGTATGAATGTACCATGGCTTTTTAATCCACTCAGCAGTTGATGGAAATTTGGACTGCTTCCAACTTCTTGTGATTGTAAACTGTGCTATGATGAACATTGGGGCATAGATGCCTTGTCGTGGATTCTTACTTGCCTCTTCTGGGTATATGCCCAATAGGGGGAATGTTGGGTCATATGGTAGCTCAATTTCCATCTGTTTTAGAAATCTCCAAATTGATTTCCATAGTGGCTCTACATACCGGCAGGCCCACCAGCAGGGGATAAGAGTCCCTATCTCCTTACAGCTTCTCCAACACTTATTGCTTTCTAATTTTTTGAATTGGGCTATTCGTGAGGGTGTTAGGTGATATCTCATTGTTGTTTTGATTTGCATTTCTCTTATGGCTAATGATTGGGAACATTTTCTCATATATTTATTGGCCATTCTGATTTCTGCCTCTGTGAAACTTCTGTTCAGTTCCTTTGCCCACCTCCTCAGTGGGCAATTAGTTTTACTCTTTTTGAAAGCTATCAAGGTATTGGAGATTTTGGTTATAAGACCTTTATCTGATTTGCCATTGCTAAAGATGATTTCCCAGTCTGTCTGCTCTCTTATTACTCTCTTGGTGAAATCTTTCAATGTACATCAGTGAGGGAATTGGGACCAACCTGAGAACACTGGCACAGGGATTACATAGGCTATCAGAAATAGGGAAGAACAGAAACACAGAGGAGACACACATAGACAAGTAGGATATACTGTGGATATGTTCTCACTTTTATGAAATGATACAAACTGGTAAATATACAGAAATTAATGTTCATTCATGGGTATCATGTGTAGGGTTGGGAATGGAAGGGGGGAATACTGTCTAGGTAACTTTCACTTTCTGTTTATAGAAATGTCAGTGGTGGCAACTCAATATGAATGAAGTTTGCATAGCATGACTAATGTAATTTCAGTACATCTTGGACTTCTTCAGTATCGTCAGTTGATATTATTAAGCTGTACACTGGGAAAAGAAATGAAAGGGTGAATTTTAGGTTATGGGTCATTCTGTAACAGTAGCAACGACTGAAAAAGTGGTGATTAAAAATGCTGATACTAATCACACATAACCCATCCTCTAATAGGATTAGTTTTACAAGGACTTAGGAGCATAGTCTCATGGGACAATCCAGCTATTTGATACAATTCACTTTTGGGAGCTTCTTTCCTATGGTGGGAAGTGTCTAGGGTCTTAAAAGATTCTGGGCAACATGGAAGATACAACTATTGAACTTTATTTGTCTGGAACAGAGAGAAGGAAGGAAACCTAAAATTCAGATAAAGAACTGGACTATAGAACTCATAATCTTGGGCTTGGAGACAAGAAGAATTAGATGGCTATCACTATGGAACATTATCATCAAGACATAACAGATAAATCCTGATAAAAAGGAAGGAAAATGTGGAGCAGAACTTCAAATTATTAAAGAAAAAGTTAGAATTGATTTCATGGCAATAGATTTGGATTTGTTTACATGAGACCAAAGGTCAACAGCTAATTTAAAACATAAATTAGAAGGTTGGAGGGTAGGAAGATTAAGCAAATGAAAATGTAGCCGCTAGAACAGAAATAATGAGAATGTTGACTCAATGTGAGGAATCTCACCTGGGTCACTGGCCATTATTTCCAGAAACTGTGGATTGGGGGCAGGTTTTACTGTATATATTTTTTCACACACACAGAAATAAAAACAAACTCTCAAGGTGGATTAGGGTACAAAATCCAACTCTGCTTTGTTTACAAGAGACACACCTAAAACGTAGTCAAAGAGAAATGGAGAAGAGATAATAATACAAATGATACAGAAGATAAATACTGACAATTGGAAGATGCAGGAAAATTGTGTTAACAAATATAATTAAAGGTAAGAATATCAAAAAGGAACAAAAATCATGTTGTATTTTGATAAACATTATTCTATCACGAACACATGCCTTTATTAAACTACTATTGGCCTAAAAGCACATCCATTAAAGTCTGCCAGAGACATGGTTAGTTTAACAAACTATTTCCACAAAGGGACAGGTCAAGTAGAAAAATAAGAGGGGACGTTGGACATTTGCAGTGCGTAGTTGAAAATCTGAGCATTCTTACCTGATTTTGCACTGCAGCAGCATCGTGGACTGGAGGTTAGCCCAAACCAGACTCATAGGCATCGAGTCACTGTTGACTCACAGTGACTGACTATTCTCTGGGTTCCCAAGACTGTACTTGTTTACAGGAGTAGAAAGCCTGGACTTTCTCTCATGGAGTTGCGAGTGGTCTGGAACTGTTGACCATGAGGACTGCTGCACAACATGTAACCATAATACCACGACACCACCAGGGCTTCTTGAACTGAAGGTGAGGGCTCTCAGTTAGACACACAGGTGACAGCAGCTTCCTGAATTTGGGATATAACCCTATGAGAGCACTTCAGTGTGGGTCAGGGAGACTCATCACTCTCTCTGCAACCCTGTGTCTATGTGGGACCTGTGGAGCAGAAGTGACAGTGGCCCCTGCCACCTTTGAATGGTCCAGTTGAATGGCATGTGTTTTACTATCTTGGATTTCTGGCTGGGGGGAGGGTATATAAGAGTTCATATACTTTAAAAATGATCTCAGAGTAATGACATTCCAAATGTGTCACAGTGTTACTTTCTTGTCCCACGGATTCAGTCACAGCAGGTCTTTATATACCTCACAGATGGGATGGACTTCCTACAGTGCCTCCCTCACTGTGACATGGCATGAAATGAGGTCATATGTGCAGAGATCTCAGACCAGCATGCATCACAGTAAGCACCCACTATACATTAGCTATTCTCATACATGCACACACTCAAGTGCAATCTGCTCTCTCTATACCAGAGTAAACATCAAGCCTCCCATGTTAGGCAGTTGTGCAATATCACAGCATTCCCAAAGCCCCAGAAGTGCAGTATTTCTGATTTCCTGTCCTTGCAGGCTGCTGGTGGAAGGGCCCAAGCTAAAGTTCTGGATTCAGATTTCAGGCAGAACCCTCTTAAATTTGGATTCACTGATTTTAGGGAGGTGCCCTGTGTTGCATCAGCTTCAGTTCAAAAGTTATCCATTTTATCACTACCATTCCCAAAAGCATCCCTGTAAACTTGTGGCAAAGCTTCAAGGATTTAAAAAGATGTTCACTTGAATTACATTAAATATTTGGCATCAAACCTGACCTTAAAATTATTTTCTTCTATGGTACAAAACATCCTTTTTTAAAAAATGCACCCTAATGAGGCAAAGACCAGTATATTATTAAGAGAACTTTTATGCAGTCATTCACTGATATCAGAGACAGGTTTAAATACATTTTGTTGGCAACAAACCCATGTATGTGTGAATGTCACCATTTGTCAGTATGCTGTACTGTGGTGGCTTGTGTGCTGCTGTGATCCTGGAAGCTATGTCCCCGGCATTTCAAATGCCAGCAGGGTCATCCAGAGTGAACAGATCTCAGCAGAGTTCCCAGACCAAGAACAGATAATGAAGGACTCAACACCCCACTTCAGAGAAAGAAGCCACTGAAAACCTTAAGCATACCTTTGAAGCATTATGAAATACTGAAATGCAAAACAAAGGAAGCAGAACATTGTTGAGATAGTGCTGGAGGATAGGTGCCTCTGGTTTGAGGGCACTCTAAATGTGACTGAAGAGAAGCTGGTTTCTTGGAGGGGAGTCGACCATGGTGACCTGCATCAGATAAAGCCTATGGGATCTTCATTGACTGATGGGACACAACCCAAGGTAAAGAGAAAGAGTTAGGGAAATTGTCTAATGATTGGAACATGGAATGTGTGAAGTACAAATTTAGGAAAATTGGATGTGGTCAAAAAGTGGAACAAATGCAGATTGATATCTTAGGCATTAGTGATCTGAAGTGGACTGAAAATGCTCTTTTAAATCAGAAAACTATGATTTACTATGCAGGGAATAAGACAACCAAGAGGAACAGGGTGGCATTGATTGTCAGAAAGGGTCTTGCTAAATCCATCATGAAGTAAACATTGCTATCTGTGATCATATTATATCCATCTACCTTTAAGGGTCCAATCAATACAGCTACTATTCAAATTTATGCACCTACTACAAAAGCTAGTGATTAAGAAATAGAAGGATTCTACCAACAACTCTAGGCAGAAAGTGATCAACTGTGAAATCAAGATGCGTTGATAATTATTGGCAACTGGAAAACAAAGGTTGGAAACAAACAGGATGGAACCATAGTTGGAAAATGTGGACTTGGTGATAGAAATGAAGCTGGAAAAAAAAAAAGAAATGAAGCTGGAGATCGCATAATAGAATTTTGCAAAACCCAAATCTTTTTGCAACAGCAAAATCTTTTTTTCAACAACACAGAAGGCAACTATACACAGGGCCTTCCCCCAATGGAATACACAGAAATCAAATGGCCTCAATCTGTGGGCAAATGCAGTGGAGGAGCTCAGTAGCAGCAGCCACAACCACACCAAGGGCTTTCTGTGGAACAAACTACCAATTGCTCATATGTAAGTACAGGAAAAGCCTGAAGGAATGCTTTTATTTAATCCACAAGTGTCAAAACACCATTCAACCTTAAGTCTATGCCACCTGGACGTTTCCAGGACATCTCAAGAAAAAATTCAACAGATTGAACATGAATGACTGTAGAGCTAGTGTGCTGTGAGAGGACATCAAGACCATCATTCATGAAGAAAGCGAAGGGTCATTAAAAACAGCGGCAATGCGCTTGACACAATGTGCTTGACACCATGGAAGCATGTATGGATTGTGATAAGATTGTACAAGCCCCAATAAAATGATTTATATATATTTTAAAAGACTAGAAGGAAAGAAAAGATCAAAGTGGATGTCAGAAGAGGCTCTGAAACTTGCTGAAGCTGAAAGAATTCAAGAAAAAATTCAAGCCTCAAGTCGCAATTGTGAAATATTTTATAGGCGAAATATTGAATGATGCAGGAAGCTTTACGAGAAGGTGGAGAGAATACATAGAGTGACTCTTCTCAAAAGAACTAGTTGAGATCCCATCATTCAGGAGGTAGGATATGAGCAAGAAGCAATGGTCCTAACCAAAGAAGTTAAAATGGCACTGAATGCATTAGCCAAACACAAGATTCCAGGAATTAATGGAATAACCATTGAAATGTTTCAGTCGGCTGAAGAACCACTGGAAGTTTGGAAGACAGTTACTTGGTCAACTGAGTGGAAAAGACCATTCTCTGAGCCTATCCAAAGAGGGTGAGCTATCCAAATGCTCAAACTATGAAAAAATAGCACACGTAAGTAAAAGTGTGCTGAGGATCATCCAACAGTGGTTGCAGAATTACGTTGACATGGAACTGCTAGAATTTCAGGTTGATTCAGAAAAGCATATGGAACAAGGGATATCGTTGCTAATGTCAGATGAATTGTGAATGAAAGCAGAGCATACCAGAGAGACGTTAATTGTTTCATTGACTATGCAAAGGCATTTGACTGATTTGGGGATAAAAAGACCAGGAGGGGAGTGCTAAGAAATATTCTTTCCCCTGGGACAAAGTAATTGGTTGTTCCTTGAGGGCAGCAAAGGGCTTTTTCTCTATGAATTTGCAATGATGTTCTTGGACTTATCTTTGTAAGTGATTCACAAACGACAAATACTGCATTATCTACTTGGGTGAAATAATCAAATCTATAAAAGTCAAGTGTTATTTACTAGTGGTTACCAAAGACAAGGCAGTTTATGCTTAGGAGGCATTGATTTATGTTAACAGTGGTAGGATGATGTTTAAAGAATATTAAGAATGGTTGCACATCTTGAAGAATATGATAAATTTTACTGAGTGGTGCATGTAAAAATTGTCGAGGTGGTATATTTTTGTTATGCATTTTTTTATCCCAATAGAAAGTTTCTAAATAAAAATATCAAGTGGACATTAAATTTGAGGATTAGTGCCCTCAACTGCATTCCATTTCTCTATATTGCTAATTATCTATTAGTGCCACACTACCATAATTAATATCTCTTTGTAGTATGTTTTAAAAATGAGAAGTAGGAATTCTACTTTTGTTCCTTTTTTCACAATTATTTCAGCTATTCAGGACACTTTGCAATTCAATGGATCAAAAAGGAGAACAGGTGTTAAGGCATTAGTTAAACTGCAACCTAACAGACAACAGATAACTACATTAATCCACTTTCTAATGCACTCATAGCAAGACTATTCATTTCCCTGATCAATGGTCAGAAGGGGTTCACTAGAGGTTTAATCTACATGGAGATGATGCCAATGGATTTTGGGTTTTCACTGTCATCCATCATCCTCTGTAAACCAGGTACTGAAAATTTAAGCTCTGCTCCAGTTCCTCCTCTATTCTGGAACTTTATTATTTACATTCCTTGGATCACACAGGCTGGCATGCTTTTTATGTGTGTGGATTTAGCTGTTATCTTGCTGAGACAGCTGCTGTTTTAAGACCGTGCTTTAAGATCTCAGACATTATTCTTTCTGAGAGCCAGGCCCCATCTGATTTCTTCACCACATTTTGCTGTAGCACCCATATCGTTTTTGATTTTTAAAAAATGATTTTTATTGGGGGTTCTTACAGCTCTTTAATATTCCATACATCAACTGCATCAAGCATATTTGTACATATGTTCCCATCATCATTTCCAGAACATGTTCCACTTGAGTCCTTGGTAGAAGCTCCTCTCCCCACTCCCACCCTCGTTTATCCTTGATCAATTATATATAGCTGTTGCTATATCTACACTACTATTGCCTCCCTTCACCCACATTTCTGTTATCCGTCCCCTTTGGTGGGGGAGCAACATATCCAATCTTGTGATGGGTTCCCCTTATCTTTCCCTTCCCCCTCCCGGACAACCCCCCTACCCTACTCCTGTTGCTGTTCCTAAGGGGTTTCTCTGCCCTGAATTCCCTGTGTGGAGAGTTCCGATCTGTACCAATGTAGCACCCGTACCTTTAGAGATCTCTTCACGGGGGTAATGTCAACTAGAGCCATGTCTTAGAAGGAATTGTTTTTAGATGAGGGTCCTTATTAAGTATCAGTTCAAAATCCACTCAGGTGTCTACAGTCTTTATGTGTCCCTAGTCCATTTTAGAGATATTTTTATAATTTTATTGGGGACTATTACAAATCATCCCATCTCCATGGGGGTATATGGTGATTCTATTTCAAGTATCATTAAATTAGTCAATGGTATAGATTGAAAATATTGTTTAGAAAATTAAAGCATACAAGTATAAGGCTGCTTTAAAGACTAAAATACATGGATTGTTGACTTATAAAGATTAAAAATTCAAGTGACTGGAACTATTTATGCAAGCTATTTATAAAGGCTGAGGTCAGGGTAAGATTTTTAATAACAATCATTTTCTGAGACAGAACCATGTCTTTGGACTAATACAGATCATCATAAAGAAAAGAGAGTATGATAATAACAAATATCAGACACTTTTAGGTTGCCAATAACAGGGAACACTCAAAGCAAGAGATTTGAACCAAAGTCCAATGACTTCCAACTCTCTGTCTTTGAGATGGTAAATTACCCACTTCTTCTCACACCAGGACATTTCAGCCTTAGGTCCAGGGGGACAGTTCAGTTCATTTAATTTTCTACAGGAATGTTTAGGTATAGTCTGGCATATCCATATCACAAGACCAATCAGTTCCTGCCATAAAGCACTGTTCCACAGTCACCCCAAATCAAGAGACACTCCTACAACAGTTCTCAGTGAACCTTAATGGGAATTCCACTCTGAGCTGTGCGAGGGATTGCTGTCTTAGAGGAGGTGCTTTCACTCCTGTTGGTGGGTAAACTAACTTGCCATTGGAAAACATGCTTATTATGACTTATCTAGAAACCTCCCCAAAGGAAAATATGCCCTGTAGTATGTTCCTAATCAGATGCTATTGAATAATTTTCTATCCAGTCCTTCCTGACCCAATCCTTGGGCGACCCAGGCTTTAGGCTTTGTTCTTTTGACTTGGAAAACATCCTTCATAGACTCCATTGAGATTTTTATGTTGAAACATTCCTTGTATTCCTCAGATCATAGTGTATGAACCTTTTAATAAGCTATTAAAATCTCCTTTCTAGGATTTTGTTAGAGTTTTTTGCATCTCATCTATTCATAAAGGATGGTGGTCTATAGTTTTCTGCCTTTTTTTTTGGTGTTTTTATTTGACTTTGATACTAGAATACTACTGGCTTTGTAGCGTGAGTTAGGAAGTGTAGCCTTTTATTCTAGTTTTTGGAAGGGTTTGAGAGGAATGCTCTTAATTTCTCTCTAAATGCTTGGTAGAAGCATCCAGTGAAATACTTAGTAGAAGCGTCCAGTGAAACCATCTTGTACTGAAATTTTCTTTTCAAGAATTTTTGTTTTGCTTTTGGTGATGAAGATATGTATTACTGGTGGTGAGACTATGTATTACAACATATACAAATTCCAAAATTACATACATGTATAACTCAATAACATTAATTACTGTATTCAGGTTGTATGACCAAGCTCTTAATAGTTTCCCCAACTTATTCCACTACTATTAATATAAACTCAATAAGATTTTCAATTCCTTCTTGATTCAATTTAGGTAGTTGGTAGGTTTCTAGGGATGTGTTAATTTCATCTAGCTGGTTTAGTTTGTTGGCATACAATTGTTCAGAACAGTCTTATATCATCACCACCAGGTCAGACTGTTAACCAAGCTTTCTATTTAGATGTTCTGAAATGATTGCATAAGTATGAAACAAAAAGAAGTCCTGATCTGTGGTAGATAGGGGTCTGGCTTTGTCACCACAGCAATGCACCTGCTCACACAGTCATCTCAGTGCCCCAGTTTTGGGCAACAAACAACACGCCTCTCTTGTCCCAGGTACCTCACTCACTTGATCTCACTCTGTGTGACTTCTTGTAGTTACTGTGAATGAAAAGGGGCATGAAAGGACAGCAATTTGATAACATAGAGGTGAAGAAGAAAAAAACGAGGGAGGTGCTGTCAGCCATCCAAACAGATGAGTGTGAAAATATTTCCAAGAATGGAGCTGCAGATTTGACAAAGGTAGTAAGTGTAATGGAGAATACTTTGAAGGTGATAAGGTTGTTTTGCAAAAATAGTTTAAATATGTGGCTTTGAAAAAATTCTTGTTCTTTTGGTGTAACTGCTTGTTTGTACATTTACTAATATACATTTTTTTAAAGCTAGCTCTTAGGGTTTTTTTATTAACTATTGTTTATCTATTTTATTTATCCATGTATCTCTCTAATCTCTCTCCACATTGATCATTGATTCATTTTCCCCTTCAGATTCTTTATAAGGGATTCTGGTGATGCTGTGGCATAACATCTGGGCTTCTCACCAAAAGGTTAATGTAGACATTTACAATTATTAATCTCTTTCTAAACACTGCCTTTGCTGCATTCTATAAAGTTTAGTATATTGAGCTTTAACTTTCATTTTAATTTCTCTCATAATTTCTTATTTGAACCAATAGCTGTTTAAGGATATTTTAATTTTCATACATTTGTAAGTTTTCCTTCAGTTATTGATTACTTTTATTTTGTTGTGGTTCAAGAAGATCCTTTTTATGATATTAATCTCTCAAAATTGAATGAAACTTAAAAAAATTAACAGTTTATTGACATATAATTCACATATCATACAATTCAACCATATACATGGCTTAAAAATAATTATGAAGTCATGTCCATGATTTTGTGAGTTTTAGAACATTCTCTGATTTTGGTACTTATTCTTAGCTCCCTGTTTCCCACCAATGTCCCCTGTCATAACCCTGAGAAACTATTGTTCCCATTATTGACTTTATAGATTTACCTGTCCTGGATTTCATATAAACAAAAGCACACAAAAGCAAAAAGCCAAAGAAAAAGCCATACCAAAGCAACAACAAGAAATCCCAACAACAACAGCAAAACAGAACACTGAAAAACGTTCATTGAAAAGATTAAAGAAAATAATATAAATGAGAACAAATTTAAAATGGGTCTGAAGGGAGAACAAATGATTAGTTGTTAAAGAGTAACCGCACTGCATCTCTTGTGGTCCCCTTTTCAATATACTCCATGTTTTAGCAAGGCTGTTCACATCCCTAGTCGATGGTCAGAAGGGATTCACAACAGATTTATTTCAAGAGGGGACCTTGCAAATGGACTGGGGGCTTTTTTTGTCCACCCTAGCTTCATGCAAACTGGGTGCTCATAATTTACACTCTAATACAATACCCTCCTGTGGGAACTTAGGTGACACCTCGTTGAGATGGCTGGCTGCTTATTTTTACATAAGCTCTAAGCCCTTGGGTGCTATTCCTTCTGATAGTGGGCACCGTGTGATTTCTTCCTCAGTCATCTTTTCATGAAGGTAAGTATTGAGCAGAGTCATGTCATAAGAATGAATTGTTCTTAGTTTAGGGCTACAATGAAATGTGAGCTCAAAATCCAATCAGATGTTCATGGTTTAGATAGGTCCCTGGTCCAGATTATAGACATCATTATCCTTTTATTGGAGAACATGATAAATCATCACTATGGAGCCTATAGGACCTCTGATAGTATCGTGCTTCCGTGTTGCCCTGTGATCGTGACAGTTGGTAACCACCAGCATTTTCTTGGGAGAAAGACTGGACTTTTTGTTCCTGTCAACAGAAATCCCTGAAACTCACAAGGGGTCGCTGTGAGTCAGTATTAACTCATTGGCAGTGAGTTTGGTTTGCCTGGGACATATGGTAATTCTAATAATGGTATCATTAATTTAGCCAGTGGCATAGAATGTAAAACACTGTTTAGAAACGGAATATATATATGTATGTGTGTAAATATATAACAGCTTTGTAGGCCCAAATACATGCATTATTGACTTGTATAAATCAGCCACTCAAGTGACTGAACACTCACTACTTACGGAAACAATGAGGTGGGAGATAGGACAACATTTTCAGTGATTCTCATTCACAAGACAGAACCGTGCCTGATAGACGAAGGCATGCTATAAAATAGCAAAGAAAGCATGCAGATAACAAATCTATGGTAGTCCCAAGGCTCTCAGAGCTGACACAGGACAGAGAAGCAGTGGATGGAAAACTAGGGTTGTGAAGCTGTGACCACCTCTAGCTGCCTAAGATTTTGTAGTACTATTAAGGTATAAGATAGTCTGGAGAGAGAGAGAGAGAGAGAGAGAGAGAGAGAGAGAGAGAGAGAGAGAGATCTTTTGGAAATTAAGATTGTCAAAGCTTTGTGCATGCAGAAAAATTTTGAAAATCATGCATTTGCCCAAGAAAACACACAAGCACCAACAGTACTTGTGAAAACTCCCTGCTTTTGTCTTGGGCTGGTTTGCAGGCTCAGTGCAAACCTGGTTATGTGCTATGAAAAAGACCCAACACAGACCCAGTTTGCAAAAGACCGAGAGTTTTTGTTGCAAGGTTGAGGGAAAAGACTTTCTTTTCTCTCTCTTTTTTTTTTAATTCATAAAAGACAAACTAAGAAGCAGTCTTCAGTGTGCATGCATCTCCAGGAAAGTCATGTTGCAAAACTAGCAGGCATCACTAAACAAAGGAATGGCTATAGATTTCAAAAGTTAAACCAAAACCAGTAAATCCCTGGAAAGAGAAACAATCTGATTTACAGACTTATTACATTATAATATAAGAGGACTTCAACAAGTTCATGGGAAAATTCCATTTTCTTTCATTCCAAGAGATTTAATGATTTCTTTTGGGAGTAGGTAATTTTTTAAATTTTGTCATAGTTCCAGAATTCAGAAAAGTAGCAAGACAACATTCTTTTTTGAAAAAGGAAGTATTGGATCATCCAGAGTGGTCCTGACAGAAGCCATAGATAACTGGATGCTAAAGTCTTGTTCTCCATTGATTGTCAATTTTCGTAAGTCAGGATCAAATATTGGGAAAGACTTTGTGCTGTACGTAATCTAAGCACATTATTTGACACTGGCTTCTCAGTTTTTTCACTTGAAAACTGGGGGTAAGTTTAAAGATGTGTTGTGAAAAATAAAAGAGACCATGGCTACAGGAACATCTGAGGCTTTCTACATGTGTAAATGATGTACGCCATTTTAAGTCTACATTTTCCATGAATTTTCTGAATGTTCCTCATACTCAAATATCCAGTTTACTGGGTTTAAAAAATTGTTTTAAGCCATAAGCCTTATAGAGAACAAAAGTGTTGCTTGTTCAAAGAACAAAATAAATAGATAAAAACCATTCCCAGAAAATCCCAGACTGGTAGTATTACAAACACTTTAATGCAATAACATGAAATATAATAATAAAAGAGCTAAATGAAAATCTGGATTAAAAAAATAAAGGAAATCTGTGATGTGATACAGAAAAAAATTAAAGAACTAAGTAGGATTTTAAAACTGAAATGTTCAAATAATTGAAGTAACTTGTCAGCTTTCACAACTATGTGGACCATTCACCTGAAATAAATTTCTGGTTTGGGTCTTCAGAGAACTCAGTTTAAGGTAAAGGCTAAGAAACTCATGAGACACCAGCAAACAAACCAACATACACATTATAGGATTCCTGAAATATGGTGGGGAGAGGGTTACCAAAGGGATCGTTGAAGAAGTTCCACAAATTTGTTAAAACACACAAATCTATACATCCAAGAAGCCAGTGAACGCCAAATAGACTAAATGTATTCTTCATAGTAACCACAAGGAAATTGTCTTATAAAATACACACAATGGGAAATTACAAAAAAAAGAAATTTAAATGTTTAATGTTAGAGAAATGAACTAGACAACAATGTATGCATCTTCCTCCCAACTTCAAAGAGCCTCCAGACAGGTTAAAGCAAATTCACACAATAATTAGCAAATTCAGTCTCCTCTGCCTCTTGTAGAGCTGGGAATCACTTGAGATTCAGCTGCTGCCACTTTAAGAAGGTCATGTACGTGCCTCACTGATCCACGGAGCTATGGGGGACAACGCTGGAGATAGTGTGGAAATTGTGCCCCCAATCTGACCCCTTCATACTGGGGCAAATCATTAAGGGCGTGTGTAACAGAGCAGCAAAGGGAGTAAAACAATGAAGTCCATTGGGGGAATATAAAAAATAGACCATGGAGCCAGGGTGTGGCACCCCATCAGACTTAACTAGAAAACACTCCTACAAGTCAATAAACAAACCTGGAACTATTTATCGACTTTTCTTTTTTACGTCATTGTATCTTTTGTTGTTGTTGTTTTCTTTTGCTGCTTTGTTTTTCTCTGCCTTGTTTTTGCGCTTGTTATTGTCTCTGCATGTCTATCTTCATAAGATAGGTGGGGTAAATAGTCAGGAGGGAAAAGCAATGAGACCAACATTTCCAGGGGACATGGGCAAGAAGGAGGCAGTATCAACCGAGGGACAAAAGAACAACAAGCGATCTAAAATCGATTTCGAGGGTACAGGATGCCTGGTGGAGCGTGTGCAAGGGTGATGTAGCTGAGAGGAATTACTGAAACCTGAATGAAGGCTGAACATGATAGTGGGACAAAAAGAAAGTAAATTGAAATAGAGGACAGAACTAGGAGGCAAAGGATATTTATAGAGGTCTAAATACAGGTGTGTGTGTGTGTATTGTCATATATTTAAACAATATATATTGTTTTACATGTATATATAAAACAATAGGGAAATAGATCTATGTACACGTGCTTATATTGTTAATTATTAAGGTAGCAGACAGACTTTGGGCCTCTACTCAAGTACTCACTCAAAACAAGAACAGTTTGTTCTAATAACCTGGGGCATTCTGTGATCTTCACCTTTCCCACATGATCCCTGAAGACAAAATAGGTGCATAAACAAATGTAGTGAAGAAAGCTGATGGTGCCTGGCTATCAAAAGCTAGAGTGTCTGGGGTCTTAAAGGCTTAAAGATAAACAAGCAGTCATCTAAACAAGAGGCAACCAAGGCCACGTGAAGTTGCACACCAGCCTGTGTGATCATGAGGTATCAATGGGATCAGGTATCAGGCATCAAAAACCCAGAACAAAAAAAAAATTCGTATCAATGTGAATGAGGGGGAGTATGGAGTGGAGAGCCACAGCCCATCTGCAGAAAATCTGATATCCCCTTACAGAAGGGTCACAAGGATAAGACAATCCAGTCAGGGTGCAATATAGCACCAATGGAACATGCAACTTTCCTTTAGTTCTTTAATGCTCCCTTTCACCGTATCCACTCACACGACCCCAATTCTACCTTCCAAATCTGGCTGGACCAGAGCATGTACACTGGTACATATAAGAGCTGGAGACACAGGGAATCCAGGACAGATAACCCCTTTAGGACCAATAATGAGAGTGACAATACCATGAGGGTAAGGGGAAAGTGGGGGGAGGAAGGGGAAACTGATCACAAGGATCTACATATCATCCCGCAAAGCAACAGAACTGTGGGTGAAGGTATACATTGATTATGGTAAGACATGAAAAAAAGGGATAAATTATCAAGGGTTCATGAGGGAGGAAAGGTGGGGAAGGGGACACTGGACTGATACCCAAGGGCTCAAGTAGAAAGAAAATGTTTTGAAAATGATGATGGAAACATGTACAAATGTGCTTGACACAATGGAAGTATGGATGTATTGTGAGAAGAGCTGTATGATTCCCCCCCCCCCAAGTAAAATGAAGTTTAAAAAGAAGATGGTCATGCATAGCATGAGAAAGGGTCCAGAAGGACAAATGGAAATCCAAAGTTTTCCTACGATTTGGATGTCATATTTTTCTGGATTTAGCATTCTCATAGTTGCTACAACCCTTTGCAGTTTTCTTGGTTTGGTTTTATCCAGTGTGGTAAAAAACAGGGACTTCCTCTTAGATCATATGAATACAACAGGAACATTGTTTTGTAAAACTTTGTATATTGAACTGCAATGCTATTAGCCACTGAGTCTTTACACATTTTCCCTTTTCCCTTAATTACTACTTCATTCTCAAAAAAGTTATTAATGTATGTTCATAATTACCACAACATGGTGCCTAAAATGCCAGAAAGTTTGACAAAATCAGTGAGTAGAAAAGCACTGGAAACAATGAAAACAACGCATACTTTTATCAAATGCAAACAAAGGCACCTGATTTAGAGAGGCATTTTAATTGAATTATAATGACAGTACTGACCAAACCAAATTAAAAGGTTGAAAAAGTAAATTAGCCTGTTTTAACTTTAAAGGTATATCGATACATAGAACGTGGGCTGACAAAACATGTTTTCATTGCTATAATTTCTTGTTGTTAAAGTACCCTCCAGTGAGTTTTAGCTCATAGTGTCACAACAAAACACTTCCTGGTCTTCTGCATCCTTATATAATTGCTATGTTTTAGCCCATGGTTGCAATCGTTGTTGAAGAGCTTCTGCTTGAGGGGAAAAGATCTTTGTCTCCTTTCTGCATCTGCAGGCCCATTTCTTGATGATTTCGCGGTGTCTCGGCATCAGTCTTCCTTGGGATCTACGAATGTCACAGAGCAGACCCCAGGTTCCAAAAAAGTCCCCTACTCTTGGCTTTTCTTCCTTCCTGGGAACAGGTCCCTCTGATCTTTGTTCTTCTCTTTCCTTTGAGTCATTTATTAGATAAACTCTGTTTTAGGCCCTCGGGAATCTCCTCTTACATCTCATCAGAGTTGTGATGGGATTAAGGGTCTTGCATCCCATTCTTAATCTTTGCATTGGATTTTCACATCAGATCACATTACGGGGAATCAGTACACGACTGTCTCACCTCTGAGAATCATGGCCCGACCAAGCTCAAACCTGTTTTGGGGGCATATAATTCAATTCATGATGAGGCTGAACATGTTAACTCTATGCCATACATTTGAAAATTTCCCCCCAAAATGTTTGCTTTTTTGTTTTGAACATGATAGTTAGATAATGTCTTCTTTGTTAGACACATTATAATTTTCCCCACAGCCAAATCATTTTTATTTATGATCTTGTTTTGGTGTTCTTCATAGATATACATTCTTTTTAGAGTATAACATTACGTTTTTGACACTCTTTGGATAGTTGTCAGGTAAACTTTTTATCTACACGTGGTACTAACACTAGAGCTCACAAAATTAGGGATATCTAATTATTAAATTACTTCCCTGCCACTGAATTTATTTCCTACGTAGAGTCTTCATTTGGTCAGGTGTGAAAAGGTTTTCTTTATTAATTCAGGTTCATCTTTGAATTAATGTCACCTTTATATTCTCAGCTACTATCAGATGTCATGGTATCTTTTCCTAGCGTTGCAGGTAAGGCTCAGGGAGAGGGTGACAATAGTCAAGACTTTGGGTGGATGAGCTTGTTCTTGGTCTTTTCTTTCCTGTATGTATCACTTTGACCCTCCTCCATTGGCCATCAGCATCAATTGAGAGACTACCCTTTCTACTTTTATCTCTGGTTGTAACTCAGGTTCCTCCTTGTTCCTAACCAGGACCTCTTTGGGAGCTTCTGTTCTAGCTGGACTCTCTCCATTGTCAGTCACCCTGGATTGGGTGGGTGGGAGTACTCCCTATTCCACACAGAGTGGCTATGGGTCTGGGAATTTCTGAGGGAGAGCTGACTTTTTTCTGTAATACGTTCCCCAACTACTTCTGCCTCTGCCCTAGCACAGACATGGTTCAGAGAAACCTTGACATCCCCTATTTTCCCAAGATCACACTCAGGACATTGGTCCTCACCCTTTGCTCAGTACATTGGTCCCTTAGTCCCATGTCAGTCCATGCCACCGTGAAGCTGAACCAGGCAGCTACTGAATTTCAAGTTCCCTTAAGATTCTCTTCTTCTTGCCCTCAGTTGGATAAACCAAATCAAACTCAACCAATTCTAAACTGAACACAGCGCCTTCTCTCTCCTAAGTGTTACAATTCACCCCCTTTCTCATGCCCCTCATATAACTACTCCAGCGTTACCTCCTCTCAGCTGCAGCCTAGCTACCCCAATTGCCCTCCCCTGAGGGAATCAGTGCCCTCTCATCCATCATCCCTCCCGCCCCCCAGGCCAGGCTCTTAAACTCCACCATCCATCATCTCCTCCTCTCCCTTGCTTTGGGGCCCGTGCAGCAGCTGGCTCAAATGGGTATCCTGTCCTTGGGCTCTGATTGATTTCTCTTGCATCTGGAATCTCCTCAATAGACCGGTGCTTATGAAGTGTTGGTCAGGCCACCCAACATTTTTTGTTACTCCAGTCCCTCAAGAATCTAAGGGTCATAACACACCAGCCTCTGGCTTCTGAGGAATGAGATGTGGGTATGTTCAATCTGAGCCAGTTGGACTTCACCATATAAACCTGAAGACATTCTTCTCTTAACATCTCTAGATTAACTATCAAGCATTACTTCTTATGTTCAGAGACATCTTCAAATTCCGTGGAAGTTCTCCTAAGAGACCTTTGGGGAGAAATAACTAGCATGGCCTTCCCTGTCTCCTCAGTTGGTTGCACGGTGATCAACAGATTTCAACAGCGCTGTTAGGGTGAGACAGATGAGAGAAAGAACCCACACTCTCACTAAAAAAAAGAAAACCGCACCGCCATCGAGTGGATGCTGACTCGAAGCAACTCTGTAGGCCTGAGTAGAAGTGTTCCTCTGAGCTTCTGAGACTAAATGGCTATGGGAATAGATTTCACTCTCTTTCTCCCTCGGAGCAGCGGGTGGTCTTGAACTGCTGACTTTTCGAACTGCAGCCCAATTTGCATGCACAGTGCCACCGGGGTTTCTAAGACAGACTAGAAAGAAAAGACGGACCATCGACTTCTGAAAATTAGCCTATGGAAAGGAGGGGCCAAGTTATCAAGGCTCATGAAGAGGATGCAAGCCTGGGAAATGTTAGTTCTGCCATACGTATTTTGTTCTGTTGCCCATACTCTGTTGTACGCGACAGCTGGGGGTCTGGTGTGTGGGGTTCCAAGTGCTGGCTTTGATGTGACAGCAATTAGCCACAACAATCCTTCCTGGGTACAGTGAATGGAAGGGGGAGGGGCAGGCCGTTTGTGTCACTCAAACTCTTTGAGAACTCTTCTTGTTTCTAAGACGACTCTGCTTTTTGTTTGTTACTTATGTACATGCTTTTTTCAGCTGCCAACCAACATTATTAGATTATTAGATTCAACTCAAGGTGTTGGACAAAGAGACTATGGCAGTCACCTGATCTGGTATCCATTTAAGGATTAAGAGTGTAGGGGTGGAGTCTACCCTGTCTTTCTGGAGATAGTCAATGAAATCGCTGTGTGGGCGTGGCCCTCTCCCGAGAATTCTGGGAAATGTGACCATTCCTTCTTGGAGGTAGAAACACTATCTCTCTTGGTTCACTTGCTTGGAGACTTTCTACTGACAAGGCTCACTGCTTGAGAGACTTGACTGACAAGGCTGGCTCCCTGTGAGACATCCCTGAGGAGAAGCCACCTAGACCTCCCCTGTTGCAGCCAGAAACCTGGACCTAGAGAAGCCCCGTGGAGACTCCTGCCAGTGCTGAGATGCTTACAAAAACACTAGATCCAAAGACTTTCCACCCACTGGCTTGTGATCACTCTGCATTTGGCGTCATTGCATGTGTTTCATGAGTCTGAAGAAGACTTTATAGACTGGTATCTGACTTATGGGCTAATCTCAGACTTGTGGGCTTGGACTGGACTGGGTTAGGATGCTTTTCTCAGTGTTCCATTCCTCTCGTATATTAACCTCTCCCTTATATACATATGTGTGTTTCTGAATTTCTCTAGTCTATATGGACTAACACAGATAGTAATGAATAACTCATTTGCCTTGCAAAATTTTACCATGTGATCTCCGAAGTCAATTTCTATCACCCAAACCATATTTTCTAACTCTCAATCCTTTTTGTTCACAAACTTTGTATTCCAATAATCAGTAATGACCAGTGAATCTTGATTGCATGCCTGATAAGTTTCATACCGTAAAAGTTGGTAAAAATCTTCAGTTTCTTTCTCTTTGTCATTAGTGGTTGGTGTGTAAGTACAAACAATTGTCGTAAAACTGATCTTATTTACACTGTATCCTACTGGTGTATCTTATCACTGATACCATTGTTCATCAGGATTCATCTCGAAATATTCTTTATAACAATGAATATGACAAGATCATTCCTTAATTTCTCACTTAATAGATCATATGATTATCCTATTCAAAATGGTCAACACTAGTCCATTGCACCTCGCTAATGCCTAGATCTTGATCTTCGTGCATTCCATTTTATTTTTGCTGACTTCCAGTTTTCCTTTGTATGCAGTCTGATTATTCATAAATAGTTATAGTTGTTTCTTCTGATTCTGAGGTGTGCCACATCAGCAAATAAAGGTCCTTGAAACCTTGAGGCGAGTCATACCATTAAGATTAGCCTCTATTTTGAGGAGGCAGCTCTTTCTCAGTTGTATTTTGAGTAACTTTCAATCTCACACTCAACTGCTGGCACTCTCTTGGACAAACTTCTGCTGGTATTCCCAAAGTGTCCAGTGGCCAGTTTTTTTTTTAAAGAAATAGACCATGAGACTCATCTAAACATTCTGAAGTATCAACAGAGAATTCCATTGCTATTGAGTTGATCTTGATAAAAGCAAAGAGTGAATAATATAAGTGAATAATATAAGTAATAATATAATAATATAATATAAGAGTGAATAATATAATATAAGTGAATAATGTAATAGGGGATAACTATAGATGCAATTTCTTAAAGATATATATATATTAAAGATATATATTTCATAACATAAACGAATCCATTTCTGGGAAAAATAAAAAGTTTGTATAAGATGAAATATAAATCTTGAAATAACTTTAAGAGTGAATTCTATTTTAAACAGCAACCCTTCTTCTTTCTCCAAATAAGCCTTAGGCCCAGATTCACAGAAAGTTTTACCAAACTTTCAGGGAGCACATAATCCTGTCTTATAAAATTTGTTCCAGAAAATAGGAAAGAGAGAAAGCGCTGGCACTGTCTTTATAAGGCTATTACAACTTTGAATGCTAAATGAGATGTGGACAGTATAAGAAGAGAAATGTATGAATATAAGTGAAAAAGTACTCAGTATGCGCTAATGAATCCAAGAGTGTGTTTTTAAAATCGGTTTTACTGAGAATAGGCAATGTAGTTCAACATGTGAAAAGTTAACCGTCTGGTAGGAGAGTCTCTTCAGCATTTAAACAGTTCACATTTAAAGTGTATTTATGATGAAGCATATTTACTCTTGAAAAACCAGAGCTAGAAAGAATTGTCCTTAATTTAATTGCAAGTCTCCCACTATTGTAAAATCTACAGACATAGTTCTATTTAGATTGTGAACCCAATAAGGCTATCTACCACCCCTACTATTAGTTTTCAGAGTCTTCACATCCTGGCCAGGTTTAGAAGTCCAGAACAAAAGTCCCTTTCAGAAGACCTACCAAACAGTGCCTGCTGAGCTTCAAGCCTTCTGGTGTCAGCATCCCTGGACCAGACTCAGCACTGTTCTCTTCCCCTCCCATCTCAGCACACAGTTTAACCACAATGTGGCCCGAATCTCGTGAGATCCTCCCGGCATTGCAAGCATGGGCTAATCTGTCCATTCAGCTTGTGTCTATTCTAACTTGACACAGTCTCATTTGTACAGCGTCCTCTGCACAGCCTCCTGAACTCTCATTCTCCTCTCTGAATTACACCTCAACCTTCTACTTCTTATTTTGGAGTTTTGACAGTTTTATTGATATTTAATTCGCCAACCACTATTCAGTCATTTGAACATTAAAAAGAGTTGTGCAACCGTCATCAAAAATTTGAAAATATTTTCTTTTTGTGTGGGGAGGCTGGTTATTCATTCTCCATTTTCCACTGACTTTCCCTGCCATAACCCCTAGAAACTATTCATCCAGTTACTGTCCTTATAGAATTATCTATCCTGGATTTCATCTCAAGAAAAACATATAAAAACAAAATAACTACACCACAGATCCCAAACTCAAATGACCATATTAAACAGAACATTGAAAAACATTGATTGAAAAGATAATTTAAAAAAAACAGTAAAAAGGAGAACAAATTTAAAATGAATTAAAAGGGAGAACAATCGATACGCTGTTATATTTTAACCTAACTACACCGACAGTCCCCTTTCAAATGCTCCCTGTCTCTGTGTCACAGCCTGGGTATTCACATCCCTGGTCAGTGGTCAGAGGGGATTCCCCACAGGCTTATTCCAAGTGGGGACCCTATGAATGGATTTGGGGCTTTCACTGTCAACCATAGCCTTATGCAAATGGGGTGCAAATTGAGGCTTGAATACTGGTCCCTCCTGTGTTCCTCGATTTTATGGTTTATAATCCCTGAGTCACATAGGCTTCTTCTGTGTGGATTTAGCTTTCACCTCTCTTGGATGACTGCTTATTTTAATACAAACGTTTATGATATAGCACTATATTTTTTCTGATAACTGAGAACCACCTTATTTTTTCACCACACTTTGCTATAGCACACATCTTGAGTGATCTTTACATGTATGCCTCAACTTTCTTGTTGATGCTGCTGCTTTCCTAATGACTATTATAGCATATTACATACATGAATATTAGTATGCTCAAATATATTATTCTGAAATGTAATTCACAGATTGTAAGAGTTTAGGTAAAACTGGATAGGTACATTGTGCTTTTTTTACAGTACTAAGTACAACTATAATCCCTGCGCATTATGTATATAACAAACATGAGAAGACTTTAAAATGCAGAGAAGGCATGCCAATTATGACATGAAACATAACATAGAAATGAATTCCCCCGTTTTTCTCTGTCTTTATATACCCTGGGTTAAAAATCTCCTTTCCTAGTCTAAGAATCTGGAAAAGGGAAACAGCAAGACAGAAAACCACAACTCCTCTCAGCCAAACACCAAGATCTCTTGCACCAGCAAAGGACAAATGGTTTTGCTTCTACCCTTGCCTGGTTGTAAAGAGGCATGCCCTGCTGTCTCTGAGCAGGGAGCCAGGACTTTCATCCCTGCCTGGCTATAATAAAGTCTCTATTCCCCCGATTTCCTGTTCCCTCCCATGATATCAATGGAAGCCAAATGGAAACCCTGGGCTTCCACTCATTTCCCCAGCCCATGCTAGGAGAGGCCCACTGGACAGCTAGACCTTTCACCAGAATCCAGAAGTCTAGTAGCAGTCTCAGTGTCAGCGTAGGTTATGTGGAGAATGGTGACAAGATTTCCTATTCCTTTCAGCAGTGGAGGTACAGTGGGGAGTCTGAAGGCTTATAGTCACCGAGGTATAGCAAGGCGCCCTTCTATCCTCTGAGATGTCATAGGAACCTGGACTTCCATTCTTACCTGGAAATAGCGAGATGATATCCCCTTTCCTCCCACCAATGTCAAAGGAAGCTAGTTAGAATTAGATAAGATACAGAGTCTCATAAAGACTGCAAATAATCAGAATTCCATACAAAGGTCATCGAACAAAGCAAACAACAGAAAAATCTCAACTTAAATGAGAAAATATAATCAAGAGATGCCAATATTAAGATGAGACAGATTTTGTTATTATCTGACAAGGATTTTAAAGCACTCCTCATATAAGACATGCTTCAATAATCCATTATAAACATACCTGAAACAAATTTTAAAACATCAAATCTTAGAAAATGTAGAGATGAACCAAATAGAAATTTTAGAACTGGGAAATAGAACCAAAGCACCAAAAATCAGAGAATGGGTTCAGTAGAAGAGTAGGAGGGACAGGAAGTAATTAATGAACTTGAAACGGAACAGTGGAAATGACCCTGCCTGAAAAACAGTGAGAGGAGAAGAAAAGAACCATTAAGACCTGTGAGTTTATAACAAAAGATTTGACATTTGGGTTATTGGAGTCCTAGAGGGGGGAAAAATAGGGGGTAACTGAAAAAAAAATGCTGAAGGAATAATGACTGAAAAATTGCCCAATTTAGGAAAAGACATAAACTTAAAGACTTAAGAACCTGAAACTGGACAATTTAGTCCACACAGCACAATTAAATTTCTGAAACAGTACAAAGAGAAATTTCAAAAACCATGAAAGAGAGACAAGACCTCTTCTATAAAGGTAAAGTAGTTCAAATTAAATAGATTTCTCAACAGCAACTACTGAGGCTGGAGGGAAATGTGACCCGACCCGCGGATCAATCAACGTGGCTTCCCGAAAGGAGGACTGGGAATGGAGAGGGCAAGAGACGCGAGAAATGGAGACAAGACAAGACTCTGATCAAGTCTTGTTTATTGAGCCAAAGGGCAGGGTTAATATAGGCTAGCAACAGGAAGGGGAGGTACAACTTATGGAAACGAGGGGTAGGGATAATCAGCCAATCATACACATAGCTTCAAAGAAACGGCGGGGGGGTGGGGCGGGGAAACTGGCGGGAAGCAGTTCTCAAACAGGTCCGCATGCTAATTAGGTGAACTCAACTGGTCCGCAAGCTGTTACAATACAGAAGGTCAATAAAGGCATCACTGAGGGATGGGAACAGCATTTGGCTTCCCACAGAAATGAATCACTGTTTTCAAGTGCTGAAAGC
Organism: Nesogale talazaci; assembly: GCA_004026705.1. Classification (NCBI taxonomy): domain Eukaryota; kingdom Metazoa; phylum Chordata; class Mammalia; order Afrosoricida; family Tenrecidae; genus Nesogale; species Nesogale talazaci. Next base: position 95,930 of record PVJH01005614.1, read on the forward strand.
AAAGAATTCTATACTCTAAACCCTATACCCAAACCAAAGCAAACTCACCACCATTGAGTTGAGTCAATTATGACGATATACAATAGTGTAGAATCACCCTTAATGGTTTCTAAGACTGTAACTCTTCCTGGGCATAGAAAACCTGGTGTTTCTTCCGCAGAGTTGTAAGTGGTTTCAAAATACATAACCTACTGTACCAGTGGGGTGCAAATCCTGTACCCCACAACAAACACTTTTCAGGAATCAAGGGGAAATCAAGCAATTCTCAGATAAACTAAACCTCAGAGACTTGATCTCTAGCAAAGGTATCTCAAATTAATGGCTAAAGGAAAGATTCTGCATAAGCACGATGAAATGTTCTGCAATTCCCATTCTTCTCAACGCTAGCCATAACTTATGATCCACACAGACAAATGCCTTTGCAGGGTCAATAAAACCATGCAGATAATAATGTTTCCTGGTGTTCTCTATCTGCATCCAAGATACACCTGATGTATCTTGCTCATCTTTGCAATGACTTCATCATCCCTAATATGCAGATAGACATGGCTTCAATCGCATTGTTTTGTTCTCTTTCATTGACATTTCTCCACCCTAGTGAATTATCTCCATCACTTGTCTGTCGGTTTGTCATACTGTGGTGGCTTCTGTGTTGCCGTGATGCTGGAAGTTGTGTCACTGTTATTTCAAACGCCAGCAGGGTCACCCAAAGTGAACAGGTTGCCTTGGCACTTCCAAACAAGAACAGACAAGAAGGTCTTGACTCCCCACTTGGGATAAAGGCACCATCTTGCAGAAGAAAACCTTCTGCATAGCGTTGAAACATTATTATATGCCAAAGGCCTAATTAATGGAAGCAGAACATTGTCCAAGATTGTTATGCCAAAGGACAGACCTCTTGGGTCAGAGAGCACTTGAAATGTGACTAAGGGGAAGGTATTTTTTCAGAGTGGAGTTGACTGTGGAATTGAGTATGGTAAAGTCCATGGGAGTGGAGCTTTCAGGATCTGCATGTGCTGATGAAGCATTAGTCAAGGTAAGGGGAAATAGCTGCAAAAAACTCCTAAGGGACAAAACTTGGGCATGTTAGGAGAGAACAGTCCCTGGAGAAAGATATTATGTTTGGCAGAAGGGCAGTGAAGGAGGGGAGGGACCTCAGAGAGATGGATGATATTGTGGCTACACCAATGGTTTCAAGCATCTGAACACTTGTGAGGATGTGCAGGATGGGGCAGTGTGTCCTTCATTGTGCATACAATCCTTACGAGTTAGAACCAATTTTATGGCAGCTGACAATAATAGAGGATTATCTGCTTCAGTAGTAAAATGTACTATAATCTTTCCCATCTTGACCTTTCATTTTCCTCCATTGTCTGCTTCATTTCTCCTCATCCCTTTATAGAAAATTCTTAGGAAAAATGCTTTTCTATAATCCCTCTCTTTTCTTCCTCTCCTCTTATTATCCTTTTTTTTTTGGGGGGGGGGTCTGGCTTGTTTTTAGATTTTTTTTTTAATAATTTAAGATTTTAAAAATTTTTCAAAACTCATGAAAATTTCTTGTATGAAGTCTTCAAAAGCTCATGGAAAATATGTACTACGAAAAATAGTAAGCATGGATTTCAATTTTCTTCACCCAAATAAACTCATACTAACTTGCTTAGCATGTTTAAAGAGGATACAGATTGAGGTACTAAAAAAAGACAAGACATCCCAATTTTGTTAAACAAAATCTTAAAAAAAATGAATTTTGTTAAAATTTAAGCAAGAACAAACATCAAGTCTGTGGCGAAGCTCAAATGGAAGAATGATGAGATCATTACACCAAGTTTATAGAGACAGTGTTCCATGGACATCAGCAGCTTATCACTGGATAACTCATTTTAAAAAAGGAAATGATGATGTTGACAATTAAGTCCACAGCAGCAGACCATCCACATCAAATTTCAGAGGAACAATTGATCTGGTTCGTGTCCTAATTGAAGAGGAATTCAATGACTACAGAAACAATAGCCAAAACAATAGGTAATGGAATTGGCTCCTCTTACATAATTCTGACTGAAAAATAAAAGTTGATAAAGTTTTCTGTTCAATGAATTCCTATATTACTGCACACAGATCAGCTACAGACAAGAACAGAGCTTTTGCCAGAAATTGTAAACATTTAAACTTTAAAATCTAGATCCAGAAGCATGGCTTTGAGGAGGTGTAACAGAAGTCAAATGATGGTTTTATCACAACAATCCTGAAGACTAAAGCACAATCAAAACAATGGGTACCATGACGTGGAAATGCTCCACTGAAAGCAAAGTTGGACCAATCAAGAGATAGGTCAGGGCAACAGTTTGGGGAGATGCTCAAAAACTTGTTAACTTTATGGAGAACTAAAGAATGATAGCAACTGCTTATTGGGAGAATGTTTTGAAAAGATTAACCAAAGCTTTAACAGGAAAAAATAGTCTTTATCACCGCAGTCCTGTTGGAGATGAGACTTTCTACTCTAGTAGAGTTACAAATTCAGAAATCCTTAAGGGTAATTCGATCCTGTCCTAGAGGGTCTCTATGAGTCACTATGAGTCAGAATCGACTGTGAACTTGACTTTTGGTTCTCTATGTTTCCTAGCATGATATCCTTAATGTGATGTCCTTCTCCCAGGACAGGACCCTCCTGACAATATGTCCAAAGCAGATCAGAGAAAGTCTCACTCTCCTTTCGTTGGAACATTTTGTTTTATATCCCATCTAATCCCAGTACCTTATTTTCGACAGATGAGCCTTGTGTTTATTGCCTCTCAGACGTCTTCGGTCAACACCCTAGGTACTTGATGATATGCCACTTCCTTAAATGGTTGAACATCCACCAGTTCTGTTCGGTACAGAACCTCTTTGGATGCTTCCTCTGTTTTCCATATTTTGCCCATCAAATTCCTTAGTCTTCTAATGTGAAGCTTGAATTTTATTTCAGCTTGAGGAATGCTGAGCTTGTTTGCCCCTTCTTGTTTTCTAGCCTCTGTAACTCCGAATCGATTCAACGACAGTGAGAAATACAAACGAAACCAATCAATCCACACTCACTGCCATCGAATCCATTCTGAGTCTTTAGAGCAACCATTCAGGGAAGAACAGAAATGTGAGGCCCCATGTTGTTGCCGTGTTATCTGGCATTGAGTGGGTTCTGACTCATGGTGACCTGGTGCACAACAGAATGGAACACTGCCAATTCCTGCTCCATCCTTGGAATTGCTCATTTAGAGCTTATTCTTGAAGCCACTGTGTTAAGCCATCTTGTTGAGTGTCTTCCTCTTTTTCTCTGACCCTTTGCTTTACCAAGCATAATCTCTTTTTCCAGGGACATAGCTCTCTGATAACATCCCCAACATATGTGACACGAAGTCTTGCCATCCTGGTTTCTAAGGGACTTTCTGGTTGTACTTCTAAGACAGATGTATTTATTCTTCTGAAATGCCATAGACTTTTCAATTCTCTTCACCATATTATAAATACAAAGGCATCAATTCTTTGATTTTCCTTACTCACTGCCCAACTTATGCAGGCATATGAAAGATCGAAAATGCCAAGGCTTTGATCAGACACATCTTATCCTCCAACTGATATTCTCACTCTTCAACACCTTAAAGAGATCTTGTGTAGCAGATTTGCCCAATGCAATGTGTTCCTAGATTTCTGGGCTGTTGCTTCCAGGATCATTGATTTCAGAGCCAAGCAAAGTGAAATCCTAGACAATTCAATCTTTTCTCTGTTTTTCATGCCATCGGTCCACTTGTGAGGATGTGGGTTTCTTTACATCTTTCAGTATGTTATCCATACTGAAAGTCACCATTTTTCATTTTTATCAGGATGTGCTTCAAATCCTCTTCCCTCATAAAGCAAGATTGTGCCATCTGCATTTCACAGATTGTTAATAAGAGGCAGTTATTCAAGCAGAACAAGAAAATACTGCATGGTTTAAAATAGGAAAAGGTGGAACTGATCCATCGGGTCTCTGAAAACAGATTACTTCATATTTCTCCCCAGTGTATGGTGATTTTAAGTTCCCAGTATTTCAATTAGCATCTCAATGCTTAACCCATGGTGCCAGCAGGGGTCCTTAAACACACACTGCATGCATCTGACCAACTGCAGCCCTATGTGGTTTCTGAGACTGCAACTCAGGCGTGAGGAACCTTTCTTTCTGCCAAAGACCATTTGGATGTTTGGAACATCATTTAAAGGTCACACAGAATTATAAACTTAAAATTAGCTCATAATATTTGGTCAAACATTTCATTAACTCACCCCTAATGTGCTGGCTGAAACGGCTTCTGTTTGGTGACGCGTGTGATGTTAGCTGGTGTTAATGATTTTGTGGGCCTTTTATGGCCCCCAAGCTGGATATTCCCTCCTCTTGCATAAAAGATAACTTTATCTTTCTCCTGTAGAGTGGTTGGTGGGTCTGAACTGTTTACCTTGTGCTTAGCAACCCAATCCTAGCCAGAGCTAAGTCGTACCACCAGAACTCCTTAAATACAAATTTGGCAAGTATAAATCCAGACAGAGGGTGGCAGTGAGCTAGATGGGGAGGGGATAGCGTTCTTGGGAAAGAAAAATGGCTGGTTTGAGATGTGTTTCGGAAGGAGAAACACCAAGGCTTTCTGATAGATTGGCTGTGAAGTGTGACATCAGAGGAGGTGTTGAGATGGGTCCCCTATTTCTGGCTCACACAAACTGGAGTAGAATGGGCGTGAGGACAACACCTTGATGTTGACTCTGGACTTGCGTATGAGGAGTTGCATAGGCCTTTGCAGGTGGAGTCTAAAACTTCTAGGACAGGGCTGAACCTTGCGAGGGAAGTCCAGTGTCAGAGGTTGATCCTACCAACCCAGATCTTAACCCTATTCCCAAGTTACCACCATTTTCCTCCCATATCCTAGGGTCATTGTGTTTTTCATGGAAAATGCTCACACTTGGCGTTTGGGACACGACAGAGTGACTTTCAGAATTTTCTCTCAAGTATAAGTCCTGTCCTTCCCTTCTCGTATTGCCTGAAAAGTGTAAGTCATCTTGAGGACCCTGCAAGTCTCTTCTGCATTGGGCACTAGGACCTAGTCCCTGTGCCCCTGTTCTTACCCCTCTGCAGTTTGGGAACTGGGGAACTAGTGTCCTAAGTTTAGGTTCCTGTGATGCTGTTGCGTGTGGTTAAGGGGAATCCGGTGATTGGCTCTCACGCTTTCTAGTTCTCAACTTGCTTAACTCTCCCATATTCCTCATGGGGCCCAAGCTGCCTGTTTTCTCAAAGGTGTGGGTGGCTCTCTGAGACACCTACAGGTTCATAGTCAAAACACTTCCCCAGGCTAGGCATGAGGTTCTGGTCCTAACAGGTACATGGCCTTCCCAGAACTTTTTAATCAACTTGGGGCTCCCACCACCTTACCATTCCCTTGGAAAAAAGAAAAGAAGATGCACTGGGCTCCCTTCCAAGGAGCCAGGGAGTCCCCTCATCATCAATTCATGGTCTTCTCCGGTTCCTATCCCTGGCTTGGCACGTCACCACCTCTATGCTGTGCAACCTCCTCACTTTTAGACCTTATCTTATTTTCCCCCATGCTGCCTTTATTATGCAGATCTCTCTTACACACTCCAAATTTGACTCCTTTCTTTGAAATAATGATAAATTCACAGGAACTATAAAGAGAGTATATCTTGTGTCTCTGTACTCCAATATCGAAACCATGAAATTGACATTGGTACAGTGTGGTTGTACAGTCCTCTACCATTTTATCACCATACTCACAATCAAACTACAGGATTATTCCATCACCACATAGGTAGGCTGCTGCCTTTTCCACATCCACCTCCCGCAGGGCATCTCTACTATTCCATTCCCTGGGAGCCATTCATTTACTCTCATCTCAACCATTGTTTTGAAAACTGAATTGCAACCTAGAACCTTGTCCTTCATGATTCTACAGGCAGTCAGGTTTAATAATATTTGGAATCCAGATGAGGACCCACTTCCATCCAGTGGTTCCAAAATGAGCCCCTCAGAATCAGGAAAGAATGAAATGTGCAAGAGTGACTGGGACTTGAGAGCGTGAGGTGAAGATCAGGACAGCCCCATCGAGTCACAGGAGAGATCATAAGGCAGCTAGAAACCTAGGTTAAACTGTGCTGAGAAGATGCTGATGGTTTGCTGGTGACAAGAACTTGATCCAAGGTGCAAGTTCTTTCCTCATCCTTGAGAGTCCCCTGGTGTGTGGTACCCATCAGACACCAGACTTCAGGTGGGCGAAACAAGCAATAATGAATCAAAACCAGCACGTTTCCTTTCATGTCCATTCATAATACGGTAAAAATGCCAGCCCATTGCAGTTCCCCATAGTCACACAGACCCTATGTGTATACCCAAAAGAAATACAAATAGATGGTGTTCTGATCTGGTTTCTCTCAAGGAACTAAATCAATGATGTCAGAATAGATATAGTGATATATGTAAAACCCCGAACCAAGTCTACTGCCATTGAGTTTATTGTAACTCACCACTGGCCTATATTTCCTGAGCCTGTACATTTTGATGGTAGCAGCCAGCTGCATCTTTCTTCAAATGGGTGGTTCCTAGGTTTGAACTGCCAACCTTGATTTTATGAGCCCAGTGCCTAACCGACAGCACCACCAAGATTCCTTTATTATATGAGTTTATGGATGGATGGCTAGTTAAAGAGATAGAAATTTAAGGGAATGGCTTACACAGTTGTGAGAAAATGAACTGCACAACGGTAGGGAGAGGCTGGTAGTTCCCAAATTTATGTCACACGACAGGCTGAAGACTTCTGCTGATTAATGCACCTCCAATCTACAGGTCAGGTGATAAGCTAAAAGCCCCTGCTGACTTACAGTTCAAGAACCAGAGCTCAGATAACAAGAAGATTGTAGGGTCAAGAAGGAGAGCTTGCAGGTGTTGTCAAAATATCCATTTTTATAGAGTGCAGACCAAACTCCAAGGACATTCCCCTTCCGACCAACTGCTCACGTCAGATCACAAGATGAAACACAATTAATAGCACCTACCAAACTAAGAATCAGAACTTAGGCAAATGACATGTAGCATCAATTTCCCATATATGTACACAAACACCTGTATGCCAATGTTCGTGGCAGTTTTCTTTAGTCATAGTTGTTGCTGACAGTTCAAATGTTATCCACTGAGGGGTGGCTACTCTGAGGCTGATGTCATGCTGGGGACTGGGGACACGTCTATGAACAAAATAGCTGGCACTCAAGTCAAGTGGCCTCAACACTGACTTTTCAAGAGACACTGTAAATGGGCAGAGCCAGAAAATCTTGCTGCTCTGAGGGGAACCAGAGACTCCAAGGGCTGTATCCAGGCCTGAGAACTAGGGGAGGTGGCGAGGGCGGAGTGTTCTGAGCTGAAAGAACTATTCAGATAGCTAGCTAAGTCATGGAGGAGGTTTTTCGTGGAGGGAGTGTAAGATTTACTAGACTGATGAGGGCCAAGAGCAGGGGGGAGTCTTGAAAGGTATAATGAAGAGTGAAGTGGAAGCCCATTGCTGGAGGTGTTCCCAAGTCGTGTCAGGGAGTTTTATTTTATCCTGACAGCAACAGGGAGTTACTAAATTGGCTTAAGTCAGGAGACACACAATCAGATTTGTATTGTAGAAAGAATGCTTTGGTTGAAAGGTAGGTAATAGGTTTTAGGAGGTCAAGAGTGGATGTATGAAGCCCCGTTGAGAGATAAGACTGTAATTTAGTAAAGATGGCGCTGACCTGGTTTAGAAAGAAAGTATTGGATATGGAGAGAAGCTGGGAGCAGATTTTAGAGCTATTTAGGAGATAAAGAGGAGGCAATGTGGGACTGATGGCGCTTGGGGATGCTCAGAATTCTGCAGGGAGCTTCAATCAAACCTCTGGTTATCTCCAAAGAGACTTCAATGCAAACATTGCATGAGGCATGCAGTGTGCATGTGTAAAGCATTGCATTATTAAATGTAATTGTTTCGATACATATGTTTTCTGGAATCCCTGTCAGAGGTCTTAGGTCTCTAGCCCAGAGATCTAAGTATCTGGAGGTGGGGTGAGCTTTTGTGGAAGCAGGGGTTGTCAGAAAGTGTACCTAGAGAGGTTTTGTTTGTTTTCCAGACTTGATTGCACAAATGAATCTATTGGAGATATGGTTAAAAACACAGGTTCCAATCCAGGAGGTTTCAGTGGGATCAAGGACGTTGAATTTTTCAGCATCCCTTTGTGCTGGTGTGGCTGGTCTGGGGACCATGATTTGAATAATAAGCCTCTAGTGAACTTTTGAGTGGGTGGGTCTGGAGCCCAGCAGAAAACTCCAACCTAGGGGTAGATCAAAGCGTTCCAATGTTTAGATGCTGACTGCAATAATGAGAAGAGGTCTGATGCAAGATCACAATCTGGGAGTCCTGGATAAAAGAAGGGACAACTTGGATGTGCATAAGCCCAGGCAGGTATAACTTGACAGTCAGGTGATAGGCAAATCACAAATAAAAGACAATATCTGAAATGCACATGGCTGACAAAGGACCCGGACCCAGAACATATCAAATGCTCTACAAGTCAAGAAAAGACAGGCAAAGAGAAAAATGAACAGGGGACACAAATATTTCACAAAGTATTATACCTCAATGACCAATGTCTTAAGCCAGTTTTTTTTTTAAAGTAAAATCATAAAGCTTTGTGACACAATGAATTATGCAATGGTAGGGAGGGGCTAGTAGTTCCTAAATTTATAAGTCACAGGATAGGCTGAAGATTTCTGCTGAAGAATGCACCCCAAATCTACAGATCAGGTGATAAACTAAAAGCCCCTAGTGGTTTGCGTTCCAAGAACCAGAGCTCAGATAACAAGAAAATTGCAGGTCAAGAAGGAGAGCATGCAGGTGTTGTCAAAATATCCATTTATATAGAGTGCAGACCACACTCCAAGAACACTCCCCTTCGGCCTAGCTGCACACCTCACATCTATGATGAGGTTTATATTTAAAAAAAATGGCACACCCATTGTGAGCAGTAAATTCCATTCCACGCAAGTACCAAGTTTGTGAGTCAGATGATATGCTGAAGACTTCTCCTGCTGTGCCTGGCTGCAGGGACTGATGATCTAAGATCAGTGGGGAGATGTCAGGCTTATGCCTGCAGAAGCCAATGAAGCCAGGGTTAGCAAGTGAGATGACAGGCTGCTGATAACTTCCAAGATCAATAGACCATAAGGTAGACCATTGACTTCAGCCCAAAGATCCGAAGTTTGAGGTGCCAGATGCAGCATCCGAACTCAGTAAAGAGCAGGTCATTTTTTTTTTCACAGCATCTATTTCTATTGCAATCAGGCGACACCTTTGAGGAGATCTCATTATAGGGGATCTCTAGAGCTTAATTGCCACGCCACTGCGAATTCTGCCTCAGGCAATTGAGACAAACCTTACCGCTCAGAGTCAACAAATATCAGAAGAGATGCCCAGCTTCATTAGTAATTGTGGGAATGCAAATCATAATCACAATGAAATGCCACTTTAGATCCAGAGTACAGTAAAAATGTAACAGGATGGTGATTCTTTGAATTGGCAAAGCTGTGGAGCAACTGGAACCTGCGCACGTGGGTAAGTGTGCAAACTGGCCCAATAATTGGGTGACACTGGTATTAGTGGTAAAATAGGAACTGTGCCTACCTATTATCCAGCAATGCCACTTAGTTGCATTCTTTGCAGCCAGAAGAGCTGTGTAGATAGGATGGCAGATGCTTTCATTCAGTTGGCTGTCCTATGGGAGTAGGTAGTTGCACTAATGACAAAAAAGCAATAGTGAGATATCATTTTTTAATTATCAGATCATCAAATATTAAGAATGTGGTTAAATTGTGTCACTGTAGGAGTGGAGCCATCTTATATGAGTGTCATCATTAATTGGTGATCTAATTCAAGCAGCAGAGGCTGCGTGTATCAGCAATTTCAGGTCTCTAGGTCTATGATTGTATGATAAGAGAAAAATGCAGTTTACTTGTACAGGTCACTGTGGGCTGCAAGGGTGTCTGGGATGGTGCCCCCTCATCCAAGGTAGACAAGGAGGCAAAGGCCAGAGGATTTTGCCTTAGGATATATCCTTTACTCTTGAGTGTCAAACAAGCATTCAAACACCAGCCCTTCTAACTAAGTGTGAAAAGATTCCACTATGCTTTTAAGAAGTGGTTGACCAGAGAGAGGAGATGTAGACAGAGTAAGCATATTTGAATGGGGGATATGCAAAGGGATGTACCAATTTAAAGTTATCTAAAGGAGTTAATGGAGAAGGTCATGACATTGAGAAGAGACTCTTAAAAACAGAAATGAGAGAGGTTAGTTAGTTTATTAATTTGCTATGGATTCTGGTGTGGGAAAGGGTGGGAACAACATTAGTTTAGAAATTATGCTGAAAATAATAGTGACGGGAACAGAAAGAGAGATAGTCAACCAAGCATGGTGATTTTCAGGATTGACCTCTGCTGTCAGTTCCTGCTCAGAGGTTAGACAAAATCCATCCTTCCCTTCAGGGAAGACTACATTGACAATGCCCCCCCCCCCCAATGCCTTTGCAATCAGGCTTGAAAAGAGGAGTGGTCCAAGACCAAGCATTGGCCACCATGCTTTGGTGCTACTGAGGATATGCAGCCTTGAGTTCAACTGGAGCACCAAGATTGTCTGAACAGCACGGACTCCTGAAAATAGAAGTTCAAAGTTTTTTCCCTTCAATAATTAGAACATATATTAATTCATGCAGTATGCAACCCAGTGGAACCACTGGGAAGTATGACATCAGTCTGATGCTTATTCTTTATGTGTAATCTGAAAGTTCACCACAGAATGTTGAGGGTTTGTTTCTTCAATCTGTCCTATCCAACACCATATCCACCCTTTCAATACACATCTTGTTCATTTAAGGAATTTGGGGAGAAATCTTGGTCATTATTTCCTCGATTCTAAATTAAAAGCTACCTAAGATCAAATAAAATGGATCGCTTTTGCTTTTTCTTCTACTTGTTTAAAGTTTATTTTTACCATTTAGGTTTTTAATGCATCTGAGATATATTTTGTCTATAGTGTGAGGTAGGAATTCAAGTTCACTGCTTTTGCAGCTGAGAAATCATCTGTCTCCCTGCCATGTAATAAATGGTACTTGTTTTTTCCTCACAGTGTTTTTCTTCACATTGAGTTCCCATATTTGCTTGGGTCTGTTGCTGGTTCTCTATCTAGTTATGTTCTCTTTTTGTCTCTTCTTGCACCAACACAGGACCATTTTTACTTAATATACAGCTTCATAATAAATCTTGGCATGTAATGGGGAGAGACTACCCTCATTATTTTTCCCTTAGAAATTGTTTTAGGTTACCCCTGCTTTTTACTTTCCTTAGAACGAGCCTCTTGAAACAAGCTGGCAAAGTTTCCTGAGGATTCTTAATTAGAATTGCATTTACTCCATGTCTTATTTGAGGGGGATGAAAGCATTGTCCATGACACCCCTCAAATGCAGTTCATCTCTCCTTTTGCTCAAGTATTCTTTAATTATCTGTTGATGTAATTTTGTCATAAACTGTCTAAATCACATATTTCCTTAGGCCTATTTCAAGATAGACCTTTGTTTTCATTGCTATTATGATGGGGTTACTTTTTTCCCCCTTTCAGTTTCTAAGTGGTTATTATTGGTCTGTTGATTTTGTGTGTTTTACTCTTTTACCTAATTAGTATTTCCCCTGAGCAGGTCACCATTCCAAACTCTTGTTTAAATTTAATGAAGAGTTGTAATAATCCTATGAGATGTTAAATAGTAACTGTAATTTACATGTGTAAAAAGGAAGCACCTAAAGTTGCGGGTTTTTCATTTGTGTGAAAATTCTTATGGATTTCCTAGAAAGATAAATTACTGCTTCTACATGAGAATTCTTTCTCTTCTTTTGCAAAATGCACATTGTTTTTTTTTTCTTGTTTACTTGCATTGGCTAAAACTGATATTGGAGTACTAGCCATATAATATCTTTGTCTGCCTTCCCACTTTAATGAGAATTCTTCTCATGTTTCCCCTAATAAGATGCTTGCTGCAGATTTCTGGTAAAAATTCTGTTCAGTCAAGAAAGAATACATCTATGCCTGGTTCCTCAAGAATGTTTACTGTGAATTAGGGATGAATTTAATCAAATCTTTATGCTGTATCTATTGAGATGAGCATATGTTTTTTTCTCTCCTGTATTCTATTAATGAACTGAATAATATGAATGGATTTCTAATGTTAAATTATCCTTAAATTCCTGAACTAAAACCTTCATGGGCATTTTCTTTTGATGTACTACTGGATTAGACTTGCTAATGCTTTATTTGTTTTGGGGATTATTTCCATCTGTTTATACATGAAAGCGGCTATAATTTTACTTACTTCTGGTGTCCTTTGCAGAGTTTTCTATCAGGTTGATGCTGGGACTCAGCTGAAAATGACAAACAAACAAAACATTTCAATAGGTACCGTGACAAGAAGTCTAGAGGTACCCAGTCGTTGACAGGAGTTCAGCTCTTCAGTCTCATCCGGTCACCTCTTTGCAGTTCTCTTTCCTCACAATCATCTCTCTATCAAGTCCATGGCTAGAAGCAGGAGGAGGGAGGACCAGATGGCCCTCTCTTTTGGACAGAAAACCAAAAACTTTCTCTGACATTCCCAGGAGCTGTCTGCTTGTATTTTGTTAGCAAGAGCTGGCATGTGGAAGTCTCTAACTGCAAGGAAAGCTGGGAAAGTGAGTATTTTATTTTCCCAGACTGGAGGTGTTGGAAATGAATGTTAGGTTAGTCAGCTAACAGAATCAATCACAGTCTGCTATGAATGTTGGCCCAAATTTTTCCATGCTCTGAAAGAAACTGCACGAGATCATATGCTAGAATTCACACACAAAGTCATCTTGTGCTCTTAATATCATTAGGATAGATTTTGGGCTACATTCTCAGCTAATTTAAAGCTTTTTGGGCTCTTCGAATTGTCTACATTTCCTTGACGTTGGTAGTTTCTCCTTTCCTAAAGGGTTGTCCGTTCCATCATAAAATTAAAGCATACTGATAATAATTGTACTTGCGAAGATTATTTTCTCTTCTTTACCTGATGTAAAAGTAAATTGGACAGTTATCAGATTGATCTTGGATGAAAGCAAAGAATACCAGAAAGGTGTTTGCTTGGGTCTCATGTACTAGTTAAAGACATTTGACTGTGTAAATCATAACACCTCATGGATAATATTTCAAGAATAGAAATTCTAGCACACTTCATTGTGCTTATGTAGAATCTGTACCTAGATCAGGAGGCAATTGTTAAAAAAAATAAGGGGGGGGTAGTGTGTTGAAAATTGGAAAAGGTACGAACCTGGGGTGTATCTTCTCACCTTATTTATTCAATGTAAATGGTGATGGGCTGAGCCCCGGTGGCATAGTGGTTGAGTACAGGACTGCAGTCCACAGATTTGGTGGTTCAAATCCAGTAGCAGGTCTCTAGGAGCAAGGCTGGACCTCCTACTCCCACCAGAGGGCAGTGATGCCCACAGAACACAACAAACAAAAACACACACACACAAACAAACAAACAATGTAAATGCTGAGAAAATAATCCAAGAAATTGGACTGTAAATAGAAGATGATAGCATAAGGATTAGAGAGCAATTTATTGATAACTCATGATATATAGATGACACAATATCATTTGCTAAAAGAGGAAAAGACCTGAGGTATTTACTGATGAAGTTCAAAGAGTACAATCTTCAGCTTGGAAAACACCTCAAAGTAAAGCAAACAAAAACTCTGAAACTGGACCAGTAAGTAACATCATGATAATTACCAAAAATGACAATTTTTTGTCAAGGATTTCATTTTGGATCTACAATCAACACCCATGGAAACATCAGTCAGGAAATCAAATGATGTGTTGAATTCGGCAAATCTTCTGCAAAAGATCTCTGTGAACTTAATGTAGGAAGTTGGGCTTGTTGACCCATGGAGCTTAATCTGAATGTCTTCAGGTTGAGGTTTGTAGCAGAGTGGTATGTCTTTTCAGTATTTATTAGCAGACTTGAGAGAACATTGTAAAATGTCCTAATACTAACATTTGCATCATTATAAATGAGGAGGAGTGTAGATTGGGGACCCA